>PVIH01020059.1:0-33577 GCA_004025045.1 Sigmodon hispidus | reverse complement strand
GAAGAAGAAGAAGAAGAAGAAGAAGAAGAAGAAGAAGAAGAAGAAGAAAGGTACATGTTTTAAAAATATTAAATTTCTTCAAGGTACTAGGGAGCAAAGACGATGGTTGTCAACTGAGTGGTATCCAGTAACACTGAACAAGATAATGAAAGATCTATCAGCAGGTGTCCTATGTTCCAGAGAATGAGAAGTTTTTCTTAGAGGTACTAAGGACATATAAAAGAATGAAAGTCTAGGAAAACCCAGAGTTAGCATAATTTTGAACGTTTAAAAATTAGTGTCAATTGGAAAGAAAATGTGACATGTGTGTCAAGCTTTTGTTAGAGAAGAGGTTCTTGCCACTTACAACACTATGAAGCAAAGACAAGCCTTGGCTGCAAAGTTCCAGTTCACCTGTAATATGTAAGGAAAATCCTCCATCCTAAAGTGAATCAAGCAAAAACTATTTTGCAGCTCTCTTTTATTACAGTAAAAATTGCTACCATAAAAAAATACAAACAACAGTCTCAATTGT
Source organism: Sigmodon hispidus (assembly GCA_004025045.1). Classification (NCBI taxonomy): domain Eukaryota; kingdom Metazoa; phylum Chordata; class Mammalia; order Rodentia; family Cricetidae; genus Sigmodon; species Sigmodon hispidus. The sequence goes on along the minus strand of PVIH01020059.1, from coordinate 33,063 downwards.
TTTCAATGATGAGGCAGATACAGACAGAAACACTTACAAACTGCATATATTACTGTAATTTTTTTAGGAACTATAGCATCAGAAAAAATTCATCTACTCTACCATCTAAAGATATTACTTCTGTAGATATACCTAAAGTATCAAAATCAGCATGCAATAATATAATCAATAGAAACATCTCTATACCAAAGTTTACAACTGAACTATTCACAATTGTTGAGTTTAGTCTCTGATTTGATGCCTATGAACAGGTGAATAAATGATTGAAAAAATATATGTAGTATTATTTATCTGTCGAGAACAAAATGATGTTGTCTTCAAAAAAGTTGATGGAACTGAGGAAATATTATGAAAATGAAGTTAGAGTCAAAACAAGCAAATCATATTTCTACTCCATATAGAATTTAAAACAACATAATGACAATTACTATTAGTATAGTTAATATGTGTTAATAAAAAGTGTGAGAAATCGTACAAATGAGTTGATAGAAATAACATAGTTCTAATAACAAATTACAATGCGTTGTGGCATACATACAAAGATATTCTTTTTAAATGTTACTTTCTATTTAAATAGAAGCTTAATTTGAGTGTTTTGAAGTTGGAAGATGAGACAAAAATTATGTGTGAGAGAATTAAAAAGCAAATGGGTAAAGAAAGAATTTCTAGGGTGTAGCATGGAAAATAAGTTTATACAAGCAGACATTGCTTGTACTTCTAGACACTAAAAATGACTATGAAAAGTCTCTGCAAGTTGTGTTCATGTAAATAGTTGCTCATAAAAATTCACCAAATCTTCAGGCATTGGTGGCTCATATTTTTAATCCCAGAATTATAGAGGCAGAGAGGTGAATTTCTGTGTGGTCAAGGCTTGCCTAATTTACAAAGACAGCCAGGGCTAAATAGTGAAACCCTGTCTCAAAAAACTAAAGCTGAATCAAAAAGCAAAACAAAACAAAATACCAAACCAAACAAACAAAAACTTACTACAGTTCTGTAAGCAAAATGAGAATTTGTAACATTGAAACCAAAGCATGTTTTTCTACTTCTACTTAACAAAGAACTTCCTAAGTCAAAACTTCATTCAGGAGGAAGAGGTAGGGGTCAGTGTATTCTTCCAGCCTATAATAAAACCATCATTACTTAATATCTACTTCTCATCCAAGTCCATATGATAAGAATGATTTCTTTTTTTATGCTTACCATGCAAAAAAAAACCTTTATTACCATTTTTAACAGAGGTTCAGCTATTAATGAAACTTGTAATTTCTAAACTTAAATTGGGGCAAATGGCTATAGTGCAGATTAATGCCATCATTGCCCGCTGAGAATGCAGACTGAGACGGAGGACCAGGTACAGGGTAGACTCTTTCTGGATGTTGTAATCAGAAAGAGTGCGGCCATCTTCCAGCTGCTGGTCGGGGGGATGCCCTCTTTATCCTGGATCTTGGCTTTCACGTTCTTGATGGTGTCACTGGGCTCCACCTCCAGGGTGATGGTCTTGCCGGTCAGGGTCTTCACGAAGATTTGCATTTTGACCTGTTAACAAGTGTGATGAACACACAAACGGCCGAGCCTGTAGAAGCACGCAGACGCAAGCAGCTCCGAAGCAGACAAAGCCTCTCGTCACTCGATCAGAATGATTTCAAGCATGTGTTGGATGGTGATATATGCAGCACACTGGAAGCTACAGTAGTAATATACCATATATATAATATTGTATACTATGTAGAGCAATTAAGTATAGATCAAAACTTGTGAGTAAACTGAATCAAAATCTTAATGAAGGTAAAAAAAGAAGTATCACAATAAACATTTCAGTTTATTACCATTAATCACATAAATTAAAAAATATACCTCTGTAACTTTTTCTGTCATGTTTCTTGATACTGTATTTCAAGTCTGTAACATGTAAGTTCTCTTATAAAACTAGAAGTGCATGGATTATTTCTTTATATATAATTAAATACCTTAGATAGTTTTGATATTTTATACTTGGTGAAAGCCTGTTAATAAATTTCTGTAATTGTTGTTGATAAATGTAAAATGTAGTCTATAATATTATCAAATCTATGCTGCTACATACACAGCCTCCGAGAAACAAGAAATGATGAGGATAAAATTGTTTTTCCACCCACTGGCTTTTGAATGTAATGAAAGAACAAATACTCTCTCTTATGCCAAAATGAATTCCCCACCAGGCTTGGACCAAACAGCATAGAGATTGAGCCCGAGCTCCCTGTGAGTATCACATGGGTGACTTTGATGTACTTTAACCCTTGAGCTATGGAGTTCAGAAGCATCATAATACACTCTCACAGGAAAATTTGCTTTCCAATTGCTTTCATATTTATTAATTAGCTCATCAACACATAAAAGGTATTCTAATTTAATGTAAAAATTTTGTAGTAAAAAATCCTTAACTTCTAAATAGTCACTTTCCTATTTAACTTTGTGAAGGCAGTCACTAGAAACTTTTGGTTTTATCATTTGAATCACATATGCTCTTCCCACATGAATAGACCTAAGGAGGATTGTGATAACTCTAGCATCCCTATTTCTTTTTATACTGGCTTTCTTAACATTTGTAGGTTTGCTTAAGGCATTTTACAGTGAAGTTATAGATTTTTAAAAGGAGAAGACCCTCCGCAGCTGCTTGCACATTGCCAATGTCAGCAGCAAAATTTTATTTCTAAGTTCCACTTTAGTTGCTACACAGTTATAATAGTAAACAGCTTCAACAAGATATCAGAACTACTAAAACAAAATCTTTGCTTTGTTGTGATACTTGTTGCTGGTTGGATAGAGCTGAGAAATCAGTGGTGATTATGAGGACCATCATTATTGTGGTCAAATCTTTTATAAATATTCCCTGAAAGTACACAGAAGCTGTGTTTTAGTGTTGACTAAGATTATGCTTCACACTAGCAGCTGAACTGAGCAGTGTATGAGTCAACCTACTGGTACTAGTTTTGAAGACATAAAGGGATCATGAAGAGAGACTTGGACTTGGTACTCTTAAGAGACCAATGGTGAAAGAGCAGCCTCTGCGGCAATTGAAAGAGAATAGTTAAAATGTCATGCATAGAGGTTGAGGTTAAGCAAGATGAGTAGAGCCTATAACAGGCTGTTGGTGAGCGTGCAGCCCAGTTACAGCAATAGGTCCCAGAATTTTGGAAGTGTCAGTATTACCAGAAGACCATCAGAAAAAGCAGCAGCAATGGAGTGTTGTTGTAATACTTTCTCTTTGAGAACACCAGCATGCAAAGAATTATTGGGTCAGTGGGACCATAGGACTGTCTGATCCCTGCCCAGGGAGGGGATTGGGAGTTGCAGAGAAGATAAAAGACCTGATGTGGTGGGAGGGGGAAGGGACCTTGAATAAGGATATACAGGGATGGAAAAAAAATTCAGAGGGAAAGCTGAACACAAAGTAAATATATTTGTAGCAATCTTATTTGCATTATCACGCTTGATAAGTCATGCTTATGATTTTTATATTCTTTATAGTTATTGTTAACTTTTTAGCATTTTAAATTCATTTTACTGTTTTTTGAATAAATACAAAATAAATAAAGAAGAAAAAAAAAGAATTTTTAACTGACAAAAGAAAAAAAATAGATATAGTTCTCAACTACTTCTCCAGTATCAAGCCTTCCCAGCCTGTTGCCATGATTCCTGTCATGATGATAATTGACTAAGCCTTTGAAATCATAGGCTAATATCCAATTAAATGTTTTCTTTTGTAAGAAATGCCTTGGTCATGGTATCTCTTCACAGCAAGCAGCAGTGACTAAGACACTATACATTTTTTTCCGGTTCACAAATTATACTTTGTTTTATTAAGAGATAGGAGTAATACCTTATCTTTTAACAATTTAAACATTCAGTTTTTCTATACTGGATATGAGTTACTGTCACAGAAAGTAAACAGGATGGATGAAATTGTAGCCTTGGAAGCATTTTAAGAATCTTTTCATGTGTAGCAATCTTATTTGCATTATCACCCTTGATAAGTCATGCTTATGATTTTTATCCTCTTTATAGTTATTGTTAACTTTTCAGCATTTTAAATTCATTTCACTGTGTTTTTTTGATAAATACAAAATAAATAAAGAAAAAAGAAAAAGAATCTTTTTCAGCGAGTCAGGCTCATCCTTGGAGGTTGAAAGACACAGACCAGATGCTTCGGTCATTCCTGTAAGGAGAATGGTGTCTATAGAAGCTCATCTCAGACTATATACTTGGTGCTACCCAAGGACAGCACATCTTGGAAATTCCCCAGGTGGCTGGAAAATTACTCACTTGAGGTCAACAGCTCAAACTTCTTCTGACCCCCACCCCCACCAGGCAGAAAAGCAAAAACATACAGGAGCACAGAATGCAGGTAGCAATCCACCCTAACCCTTGCCTTCAAGGCTCAGAGTACAGGGAAAGGTCAAAGCAGGGGCCTACGTGACCTACCTTAGATGTTAGGTTTCTGCTTCATTTATTTCTAAAATGCACTTCAGAAATCATCCATGAATATTGAAACACCTTTCACAAGTTTGAGGTTCTGCCCTTTCATATCATCATGTCATCGCACCTCATTCCACTGATTATTATTTCATGACATTATATTATATTATTCTCCCCCTGTCTGCCTTAGATAAATAACCAGGCATGATTGGGTACTGTCTAAATGTATTTAGAAAACTGTTTTCTTTTTTATTACTTTATGAAGTTTGAACTTCTTTATAACGCACTTTCACTTTAATTCTCTCTTAGAAAAATATATATCATACCTATATAAAACAGCCTAAAACTAATAATGGAAGCCATAAATCCCTCTGGAATTCTCATCAATTGTCACTCTGATGTTGTATAATACCAAGAAAGTTTCATGCTTGTTTGTCTCAAAAATGTAGCAAATTTATTTCTAGTTTGATATCACTTAGTAGCAACTTTAAAATTATGAAAGGCTACAAATGTATTTCAGAAACGTACACATAATTTTATTTAAATAAGTGCATGCTCCACAGAGTTACTCACATATATTTTTATAAACAAGTCAAAAAAAAAGAGTTGTGATATTATTTGTTAAAGAACTGATTGGTGAAAGTTTAAAGGGCACATTATACTTTTCATTTCATTTTCTTTTATAACCCACCTGCTTTTGTTGCAAGTGTTCTGCCTTTACTTCTCTAAGCTTCAATTTGTTTTAAAAAGAATAAAAATGCAAAAAGATGATACAAAAAAATACAGACAAGATATGTGATTCAACCAAAATTAAAGAACCTTTGCAGAATATATACAAGAAAGTATGTTTTATCATAAGCCCTGTGGGTATAACTAAGAAACAATAGAAAGACATACAATTATGTGAGTTTAAAAGATCATTTTAAACCAATGATCAGAAAGAAAGAATAAATAGTCATTTCTGTAGATCTAGGTTATTAGACACACAGGGACAAGAAGGGTTGAAGTATTTCAAAAACTTGTTAGTCTTGATCTTCTCAGTAACTGGTAGGCAAAAGCAGACTATACAAAAAAATGCTTGAAAAGAGATAAAAGATTGCAGAAAGTTGAAAAAAATAACTGGCACTGTAAAAAATGTAAAAGTAAGCAAATTAGTAGTAAATAAATTGGTTGTTGAGTGGGACTATGCAAAAGCAATGTCAGAAATTATATGTTGTTTTGAGGCAGTTAACATGTGCATATTATTTGGCTCTTGAAAGCTGAGAGGTACAGGAGCATTATTCTGAAAATTGGCATTTAAAAATAAGGGAGAGAAGTCTAAATATAAAAGAGACAAGAGAGTGTTCTAAGGTAAGTTATTTTTAGTGAGTCAACTTACATTCTTCAGGCAACCAATTTAACAGATTTTTTAGAGTGAAAATAATAAATAAAAATATTTAGTCTTAAATACATACTTGGTTTATGTTCCACATTTCAAGTTATTTTTTCTTATCACTTCAGCAGTTCGCAGAGGGGTATCATCCCATGTAGAAGTGGCCATTCTGACATTTTAAAGGTCAGTCCATTTCAGATGTGACACAGTTGCTCAGTGGCACATCATAGTGCAGCCCAAGTTGCTGAATGTCATAGCCTGGCATCAGACTGTGTGGCCTTTTGCTCTACTGGAAGCTTTAAAGTTGACAGTCTTAAGACTTGACTTTTACCTTAGGGACGTTCAACAAGATGAGAAGGTTCACTTCCACTGCTGTATTCATGTAAAATATACATGTGAAAATGTGACGAGGTCTATCCCCCTCACAGTCAATTTCTCCAAATGTATTTTAAATTTCAGTGATAGAGTTCATGAAAATAAGGGAGAATTTTAAGACTTATGGTTAGCTAAGGAAATCTGAAAGAATTTTAAGTGTCATTTCACAGTTCATGTGACAAGTAGTAGTTTTTGCTGGTGTTATCTTATCTTTCCCTAAGTCTCCTCTAAAATGGAGACTTTGTAGTTTTGAATTCCAAGGAGACTTGAGCTTTATAATTTTATATAACTTTTTCATTTTTCTTCTACATATGCTGCAATTCTGACACTGCATTTAAGAAGATTGACTAAAAGAGTACTTGAGGTTTCCGGAAGGGTAGAAGGATGATGAAAGTTGTATTACATGCATCAGTCCTGGAAATGTCTAATCATTCAATCACATATATTATCTCACACTAATTTCAGCCTTAAGAAACAGAATATAGCTCCTAAGAGAAGCTTGAATGAACGTGTCATGTATTACTAATTCAAGTTAAATGGAAACAACTGAGTAGTATCTTTTTTGAAATCTCAAACTAAGAAAGGTATCTCAATTAAAAAGGTATTGTAATGTGGGAAAGGTGGCTACCGTAATATGGGAGAAGGTTTCCTTTACACTAGGAAAGAAATACAGAGCCCCATATAATGACACAATGTGAACTAAGAGGAAAGGGGTTGTACAAGGGGCATAGTAGGGATGTTTTACAGTAGGTGGTGTTGAAAATGGAACTTAGGCTGAAACTAGATAGGTGTTGAATATATATATGTTCAGGATCTTGGAAAAAAAACTTAAAGTTTTGTTAAAGAGCATTTCTTTTATTGATCAAACAACAAAAGAAGCAGACAAGTTCAGTATTTATAAAACAAATAATGGAAATTGAATTGTCATTTGCATTTATGAGCAGAGGTTACAATTAAAATTATATATATATATATTCATATATAAATAAATCATCCCTAGGAATCAAATGATGCTGATAATGATTTATACTGTTTTTCAATAACCTAAATTAATGAATCTCTAAACGAACACAGAGAATGTAAAAGGGGTAGTGCTATGCATCAAAGAGTTAGAAAAGGTTTTAACTTGGGAGGTGTCAAGGCAAAGAGGTAAGCTATAGGAATTGCATCACTTAGTAAAAGGCAATGATATATTTCTAGATATCTGTGACATAAATGTTGGAATGTTTTGGAAACCATGAATAGCTCTGATATTTGAGTTAGGGACATTGTAAAAGGAGAACACTTTACCAAAGTCATGGAATGTATTTTCAGTAAAAACAAAAAAGTAAAAACTACAAATCTATAGAAACAGATCCCCAGCCTGGTACAAGAGTCCCACAGAACAGCAAACAGAATAAGAATATATTCTAGTTAGAGTAATATAAATACAGACTAAAATAAGGTATTAAAAACTAAAAAGTAGTAAAGAATGATATTAAATAAATGTTTTTAAGGTATTTTAAAAAGTATTAAAGAAGAAATTATTAAAGAAAGGTATATAAACACATTAAAACCTGCTAATTATGTATACTTTTAGACCTAGCAAAATATATTTCAATTTTTTAAGGATCACCATTCTCAACTCAAATTATTATATATAGCAAAATTATCTTTTAAGAAAATAAATATCCCATGATATATACAGAGAAGTATAATTCATGACCATTTAACTAAATCAACAGAGGACACTGAGAGAAATATATTAGGCAGAAAAGAAGTATAAACATACCCAAGAAGTCACATAGAATAAAACAAAACAAAATCTACCAAAAAACAACAAGACAGAGAGAAAAAAAATAAAACAGTGGTTGAAAAAAGCAAAATATGTAGACATTAGGAATTAGAAATATCTTTTAATAATTACTAATCATTAATAATCTAAATTTTCCAGTGTAAAGACACTGACAAGCTGATTGAATCAGAAAACAGAATTTATCATTTTGCCTCCAAGAAAAGACCATTATCATCAACAATAGACACCATCTCAGGATTTGAGAATTCAAAGTATATTTCATGTAAAAATATAGAAAACAAATAGGTGCATCTCTTCTAATATATGGCAAAATAGACAACAAATCAAAAGCAGTCAAATGAGATAAAGATTATTACTCTTTGAAGAAGCAATATACAAGGAGAATATTACAATTCAAAAATATATGCACCAAATACAGGTGAACCCAATTTTATTAAAATGTCATCTATTCTTTCTAAAACCACAAATTAGTTTTAACATAGTAGTTTTTGATAAATTAAGCATTTCACTTTAATCAGTTTTCATATTTACAAAACTAAGCAAAGAAAAAACAGCTAATCCTTGTTCAGTGGCTTTAAAAGATATGTAGAGAATAGTTCATCTATACACTAGACAATATGCATTTTTAAAAATTCATAGATCTTTCCCCCAAAAGAATACAAAGCACATCTTAACAACTATAGTAAAATTTAAATAACATTTTGCAGCTTATCTGACAACAATGGAATAAAGCTGGATACCAATAGCAATAGCAATAGAAACTACAGAAAGTATATAAAATCATTTAAGTAAAACTTATATTATTGAAAAACATTAAATAAAATTATGGGTGATCAAAACAACAACAACCTAAAACTGAAAAAAAATAAAACAACATAAAAGTGTATGAGAAAATATAAAAGCATTTTTAAAATAGACGTTAAGTGACTGCACTAGAATTTTTAAATATTTCAAATTGGTAAGTTAATACTGTACCCAAAGGCCTTGGAAGAACAAAGCCAAATCAAACCCCAAAAGAAGAGAATGGAAAAAATATGACTCTCTAAATCAATAAAATAGAACAAAGAAACAAGCAATAAATTTAGAAAGCCTACAAACTAATGGAAACTGAACATCTCTCAGTTGAACTACATATGGGTCAAGAAAGAAGTGTAGAAAGAAATCCATGACTTCTTGGAATTTATTGAAAATTATTTCACATCATACACAAACTTATGGTACACAAATAAAGCATTGCTAGGAGAAAAATTTATAGCAGTAGATGCCTACATGAAAAACCTAGAGAAATCTCATACAAGAGACTTTAACAGCACAGATGAAAGCTGTAGAATAGTTAGAAGCAAACTCACTTAGAAAGAGTAGATGACAGAAAATAATCAACTCAGACCTGAAATCAATAAAATTAAAACAAATAGAACAAGAATAAATGAATCAAAGAGTTGCTTCCTTGAGAAAGTTAACAAAACAGACAAAACTTATCCAAACTAACCAAAATGCTGAAACAAAGTAACAAAATCAAAATGAAAAAGGGATTTTATGACTGACATTGAGAAAATCCAGAGAATTACTAAGTCATACTTCAAAAACCTGTACTCCAATAAATCAAAAAACCTAAGTAAAGAAAAAAAGAACAGCTTTCTAAACAGGTACCATTTACCAAAATTAATCAAGACCAGAAATGGCCTAAATAGACCTATTACCCCCCCCCAAGAAAATAGAAGCTGTTATTAAAAGTCTTTCAACCAGAAAAAACCCAGGGCCAAATGTTCTCACTGTAGAATTCTTCTAGATTTTGAGAGAAATAATACAAATACTCCTTGAATTGATCAACACAATTGAAACAGAAGGAACATTGAGCAAAACACTGTATATGAGGCTACAGATACCCTGATATCCAAGCCACACAATGATGCAACACAGAAAGAGAATTAAGAACCAATCTCCTTCATGAATATTGATGCAAAAATACTCAATAAAATATTGAGATACAAAACACTGCCAATGTTATCCATTATATAAACAACCTGAAAGAAAAAAAATAATCATTTCATTAGTTGCTGAAAAAGCATTTTAAAAACTGCAGCACTCCTGTATGATAAAAGTCCTGGAGAATTAAGGGATAGAGGGAAAATACATAAACATAACAAAGGTAACATAGAGCAAGAAAACAGCCAACATCAAACTAAATGGAGAGACACTCAAAGCAATTCTACTAAAGTCAGGAACAGGACAAGGCTGTCCTCTCTCCCCATATTTATTCAATACAGTTCTTCAAGTCTTAGCCAAAGTAGTAAGACTACAAAAGGAAAACAAGGGAAAAAATTAGAAAGAAAGAAGTTGAACTATCATAATTTGCAGATGATGTCATAGTTTACTACCAGGGAAATCCTATAGCTCATAAACACCTTCAGCAATGTGACAGGGTACAAGATTAACTCAAAAAAGTCAATAGGCCTCCTATATACAAATAATGAAATGGCTGAAAAAAACCCCAGTAATATACTAACTTTACAATAGCTGAAAATAGCATTAAATATCTTAGGGTAACCCTAACTAAAGAAGTGACAGAATTGTATGACACAAATTTTAAGTCATGGAAGAAAGAAATTGGAGAAGATATCAGAAAATGGAAAGATCTTCCATGTTCCTGGATAGGTAGGACCAACATAATAAAAATGGAAATCTTACAAAAAGCAATTTACAGATTCAATGCAACCACCATCAAAATCCAAACACAATTCTTCACAGACTTTGAAATAACAATACTCAATTTCATATGAAATAGCAAGAAATCCAGCATTTCCAAAACAATCATGTTTAGTAATACAACATTGGGAGGAATCACTGTCCCTGAGTTCAAACTCTATTCTAGAGCTACAGTAATAAACACAACTTGATACTAGCATAAAAACAGACTTGTGGATCAATGAAATTAAATCAAAGACCCTTGCATTAATCTAAACACCTATGAATGCCTAATTTTTGTTGAAGAGTCCTAAAATGTACAATAGAAAAAGGTAGCATCTTCAGCAAATGGTGCTGGCAAAACTGGATGGAACACAAATATATTCATATCTATTACCCTTCACAAAAGTCAAGTCCAAATGAACCAAAGACATCAACATAAACCCGGTTATACTAAACTTTATAGAAAAGAAAGTGGGAACTACCATTAAAACCATTGGCTCAAGCTACTCCTTCCTGAATATAACATTAATAGCACAGACACTAAGAACAACACTTAAATGAGATCTCCTAAAACTGAGAAGCCATAGAATGACAACCTATAGAATAGGAAAATATTTTCACCAACCCTACATTAGACAGAGGACCAATTTCTACAATATATAGAGAATTCAAGAAACTAGAGGCCAAAAATACCCCCAAATAATCCAATAAAGATTGGATTTATAGATAAATAGGGAAAGCTCAACAGACAAATTTGAAACAGCAGCAAGACAGTTAAAGAGTTGTTCAACATCTTTAGCCATCAGAGAAATTCAAATCAAATCAACTCTGAGATATCACCTTACAATTGTCAGATGGCTAGATCAAAAACACACATGGCAACCTATGCAGGAGGGAATGTGGAGCAAGGGGAACCCTCCTTTATTTTTGGTGGGAGTGTAAACTTGTATGGCCACTTTGGAAATCAGCATGATTGTTCCACATCTAGCAATACCACTATTGGGAATATTCCCAAAGAATGCACAGTCTTACCCCAAGGGCATTAGTTGAACTATGTACATAGCAGGATTATTCATAATAGATAGAACATGAAAAACACCTAGATGCCCCTCAAATGAAAAATGGATTGAAAACTGTGGTACACTGCACAATGGTTTACTATTCAGCAATTAAGAAAAATGACAATATAAAATTTGTAGGCAAATAGATGGACCTGGAGATTATCATCCTGCCTTAGGTTATATAGACCCAGAAAGATAGGCACTTTCTATCAATTTACTCACTCCTAATTGGTTTTTAAACATAAAGCAAAGGATACAATCTTCACACTCTGAACAGCTAGGTAACAGGAGAAACTTAAGGGACCAAGCTTCCAGAGCCCTGAAGACAAGGGACAATACACCAAAATATGGACTCATTTTCTATTCTACCTTCATTGGTCGAGCAGATGCGAAGAACAAAGGCAGCATCTCCTGATATGTAGCAAACAAATGCAGAATTTCCTCAAGAATTGATTGCTTCTCGGAGGTTCCCACAAGTGTGTTTGGGGAGAAACTCTGAGAACAAATTGAGAAGTGGCTGTCTTACTATGAGACTGGAGATATTCCAAGGAAGATCCTGGATGTCATGAAGGAAGCCATCATTCAGGCAGAGGAAGTGGCTGCTGAATATACCAGGAAGCTGGAGAAACAGGAAAAGAAATGCTTGAAGAAGTAAAAGAAGCAACTGGCTGCACTGACCCTGGCATCTTTAGAAAACAGCACTTCAGAAGAATGTGAAGAGGTAAGTGAAAAATCTAAGAAGAAGAAAAACATAAAATCCCAGGAGACTCCAAAGGAAAATGGAATGGAAGATCCACCTGTCCCCTTGCCTAAAAGTAAGAAAAAGAAAGTTCTTCCCAAGGGGGAGTTGACTAGTGATCCTGAAGAGATGTCTACTAGCAGCATAAATCCTCCCAAGAGGAAGAAACCTTCACCTAAGGAGGAAATGGCCAGTGAACCAGAAGAGGCAGCAAGTCCCAGTGTCCCCAAGAAGAAAAGGAATTTTTTTTTCCCGAGGAGCCTGAAGCTGCTGCTACCAGCACAAAGAAAAAGAAAAACAAGTCCCAGAAAGCCTCCCAGGTGGAGGATTAGAACGGACATGTTTGGTGGGAGGGGTATACCTTAGGGTGACAGTTCCCACGCATTATATACCCCAATAAAAACACAAAAACATAAAAAAGAAGAAACATAGGCGAGATATCTATGAATCCCACTGAGAAGGAGAAATAGAGATATCCTTAGTAAATTGGGATCATATGGCGGGAGCAAGGGGAGGTGGGAACAGATCATGCGAGAATGGGATGTTTGAGTTTGGGGAGCAACAGAGAAAGACAGTAAAGTAGTAGGTATCTTGATAGATGGGGCCATTGTGGGGTTAGAGAGAAACTTGGTTCTAGGGAAACTCCTAAGAACCTACAAGATGTCTTCAACTACGACTCCAAGCAATAGTGGAGAGGTTGCCTAAACAGGACTCCAAAAAATTAACACGGATAAAACTCAAATTGTTACAACAAAGGTTTAAAGCCCCAAACCTTTAAAATTAAGTCAGTATTACCTTGATATCAAAACCACAAAAAGAAAAACATACACAAATATAATTCTAGATCAATATCTCTCTGGTGAACATAGATGTAAAATTTCTCAGTAAAATACTGGAAAAAAATAAATATATATATTTGACCATATAAATGTTATCAAAGGTAGAAATAGAGCAATCATTTCATTAAATGAAAGAGATATATTTGAAAAATGTTTGCTATCCTTTTATAATAAAGTTAGGAAGAATCTAGGAATAGAAGGAACATATCCTAGCAGAATATAGACTATAAACAAAAAGCCTACTTCCAACAATATGGTAAGTGTTGAAAAATGTAACAGTACCCATTAAGACTAGGAACAAAGGCAGGGTATACTGTATTCACTTGCTTAATATCCTTAGCCATCAGAGAAATTCATAAAAATGCAAATTAAAACCACAAGTCCACCTCACCTCAATCGAAATGGACATCACCAAGAACTCAAATGCTAACATAAAAATGATGAGCAGTGAATCTCCATACAATGTTGGTGGGAGGATGAACTGTTGAAGCCACTTTGAAAATCTCTTCAGAGATTTTCCAAGAAGTATCAATAGAGCTCACACATGACCCAGTTATAGTACATCTGAGCATATATCTAAAGGAATCTATATTCTACTAAAAAAAGTACTTTCACATATTGAATTTACATTAGTTAAAATATGGAATCAACCTAGATGCTGATAAACACACTAACAGTTAAAAAAAAAAGTAGTACATGTACACAATTGGAAGTTACTCAGCTATGAAATAAAATAAAATTATGAGTACTGCAAGCTAATGAATCAAACTGTAATTTTTTCCCACTGATTGAGGTATACCAGGCTCAGAAAGACAAGCATTTTGTGTTAATTCTCAAATGCAGTTCTCAGCTTCAGAAATTTTGTTTTGTATACTTAACTTGAAACACTAGTAGAATCCAGAAAAATAAAAAGGGGCTTGGTGTGGGGAGACTTCAAAAGAAAGAAGGATAGTAGGTTATAGGTCAAATGAAAGATATGAGATAGAATAATGAGGACAGAAATATTTAAGCATGGAAGTGTGGGGGCATAGCAGGGTTTTGAAAGATGTCATAGAGAAAGCTATTATCTCTCAACCCAACTTAAAAATAGGAGCTTAAAAGGGCAGTAGAATACACATGAAAACAATAAGAAGGAGGGAATGGAATAATGAGTTTAAGGGGAATAAAGAATGAAATAAAGACCTGAGACTGAATAGCCCAAATTCTTAGGGTAGAACCAACTGATCCAAAAAGAAAAAAAAATCCATGAAGGATTTTTCACAAGTTTAATATTGTTTCCTAAGCCAACTGCAGTTTCCATTGTCAAACTATGTTAGAAACAGTCCCAAAAAGTGGCTTTGCCCATTTCCTTTATTTGTTTTCTACTTTACAAACACACTGCATTTTTCAAGTTCTTATACTAAACATTCCAGTATCCCTTTTATACTTTGCCAGAAGTGTTATTGCATTTGAACAAAACCTTACCTGTCTACCATCATAATAATGCCTAATGATTTCAGGTCAAATGTAGAGTAAATTTCTCTGAAACTCTTTTCTTATTTTCAACAATAGTCCAGACATCATTTCTATGTTCTTTCTCTTTTACAATTCATTATGAAGAAAAGTGGATTCTAAAATCAAAGCCTTCAACAGAGGTTCTCAAAGTAATAGACAACTAGAAGAAAGCAGAGCAAAAACACTTCAGCATATTTGTCTGAACAAAGAAATTTTGCTAAGAGTTAAAAGCACACACACACACACACACACACACACGCACACACACACACACACACGCACATACACATACATAAAAGCAAAAATAAATAAATGGAATTATAGCAAATTAAAAAGCTTCTTTACATTAAATGAACAAAAGCAAAGTGAAGACTTATACAATAGAAGAAAAATACTTGAAAACTATTCATTTGACATGGGATTAAAATTTGAAATACATATTAAGCTCCCAATCAATTTACTAATAAAAAATGAGAAAGATTTAAAACATTGGCAAGTGAGCTGAATAGGTGCTTATAAAAAATGACACACAATGAATTTGGCAATTGACCAAAATACACTTACATAATCAAGCTTCAGGAAAATGTAAAGAAAACCCACAATAAGTTATCACTTCACTTCATTAAAAATTGTTATTATCAAGAACAAAATTAAGGATGGGGTATGATTTAGTAGTAAAGTGATGCACAAGTATGAGGAGAAGAGTTCAGATCCTCAGAACCTATGTACAGAAAATAAATAAAACATCTCTGTAGGAAATGTTTTAAAACCAATTTATCTTATCCAGCTCCATCCAAAAGAAAAAGCCGCTGAGCTTAGTGAGACTTCAGCTTGACAAGTAAATTCCTGGGCGGCCACATGTTGTTATGAGGCAACAAAGTGCAGAAGATTGGTGATAGAAAGTACAAGGATATAGGTAAGTAATTAAGGTTAGTAGTTAATAGTGTAAATTTTTCTAAGTCTAAGACATTTGATCTTATATAAACTGTAACATACAGCATAGATAACTGTCAGGCAATTTGCTCAGCTAGAAACATGCTAACTGTTTTCTATAAATTTTAAGGTAAATATAATTATTAAAATTAAATGAGCCAAATATAGAAGAATATCCGTATGACAAACAAGTATAGTTTATATGTAAATATTTATTTTAAATACATTATTTGAACAAATATTTCTATCACCAATTTTTTTCTGTGTCTCTCTTCCAGTTCTTTTTTCCTCTATCCTTCTGCCTCTTTTATTTTTCTCCAAATTTGCTTTTTATTTTTGTTTTGTTTCCATTTTATTCCCATTTTATATTTTACTTTCCTTATGTCAATTATTTGAAAATTATTTGAGTATTTTGTATCAGACTCCTTTTGTACAGAAAGTACTATGTTGCACTAAATAGTAATTATGTGGCATATGTTTTCTGGAGCCAGGATTTATAATTGTTCTGACACACAAATTACAAAGTAGGCCATAGGGATGATTGTTCTGTAACTCCTTTTACAACTTCATTCATATTTGAAAGTGTTTGCAAGTCTAGTCATTTCTTATAGGCTAGATTTACCCTATGAAAATTGATATATCCTGAAACTGAATCTTCTATGAGATTCACTTTCCATTTTATGAATAAGTATAAATTAAATCTACATTTCATTTAACAATGTGATTGGTAAGACAGATAATAAAAGATAGCAATAAAACTCTTGCCTTCTAAGAAGTATAACAGAGTAAAATACAATCACAAGATTTCTACTGCATACTGTCTTTTGTGCTGCTCATTAATATGTCCTTTCTTGCCAAGATTCAAGACAGAGTGATACTTGCATCATATGTAGCTTTTGCATTTCAGAATACTTGTGAAAGAAAAAGAATCATATGGATAGATTTGTCTGGAGGAATTCTTCCAATTTAGCATTCACAAATGACCTGCTAAAAAGTATAGTAAAGGGCAAAAATGAACACACTATTGTATTTTCTAATCTTATTAATGCTTATTTCTCTGGCTTATTATTATTCTTCCACTGTCTGTGGATAGACTTGAGTTTAGGAAAGCATCTCTCTTGTAATTCAGAAGTCATTTATAGCTATTGTATTGGGGGAGTGTTTAGGAATGTTAGTGTCTCTTGAAAAGGCTGTATTACTACCTGCAGTGGCAGGTCATGCTCATTTCCATGGTGATTCTGCAAGGTTGAACAAAGCCTACCAGTCTCTAACTTGCAAGTCAAATTGTGTCTATTTGTCAACACACTTTTGTTGTTTTGTAATTTCTTTCAGTTCTGATTTTGTGATATTTGTTCTGTCAACCAAATGAAAAATGTATTAGCTCAGTGAATAGTGCTTTGGAATGAACAAAATCGACTGTGGTTATTTCTTGTGATTTCCAAATACCACTATTACTGGTAAAAGGAATACAACTAATATAAAATATAAGGCAACAGACCCATTTTTCACAATGCCAGTGATCTTGTTTATTCCATGTCTATGGCTTTCTGCTTACTTTATGCCATTTTCTGTTTTTTTCAACCTCAATGCAACGGAGGAAAATCATTCTTTTTACTTTTATTCTGTGTATAATTGAAATGTTATTCTTTTACCTTCAATGGGAAAAATGAAGAGTAACATAATGAGTAAATGGAGCCTAGCAGTCTCAAATGTAAAACCTACAAATTGGAAATCTATCATAACACATTTCCCTACTCTACCTTATCCAAGGATCCTTGGATATCCAGATGATGATATAATTACCAAAGATCATAAAGCCTCAACATCATCAGACTTCAGAATTCTAGAGATAAGATGACCTATGTAAATTTTGGTCACGTGAAACTGGAGAGATGTTTCAAAAATTAAGAGCACTGTCCACTCTTCCATAGGAGCCAGGCTCAGATCCTAGTTTCCAAACTATGTATCAGTATCAAATTTTACTCCAGTTCAAGGGGATCTGATGCTACTACTGGCCTTCAGAGATTTCATTCATACAATGTGATACACAAACACATGTGTAAGCAAAATACACATAAATGTAAAATAAAATTAAATTTAAAAAATTAATCACTCTGTACAAACGATTTCTTCACAGTCAAATATTCTTGTGTTGCCTTGTTGTTCCTTATATTATTATATATATTATTGCACTGACATCTGTACATGGCTTCAGTGTTTCACAGTTTGTCAGCTCCTAGTCATTTGTGGCTAGAGGGACTGTGTTTGTCTCCTGTCTGCTCTGAGCAAGGGGTCTGTACCATCTCTAATGCTGCTCTGGACAAGGGTCTGAGTTTCAAAGGTTTCAGTCCTTCTCTGATGATGCAGTTTGTCCTGGAGTTGGGGTCTGACCATGCGAGGTCCATTCTTTTAGAGGTTGCTGAATGAGGCCACTCACCACTAAAGTCTAGGGTCTGTCTTCTGGTAAAAGTCTGAGATCAGACCCTTAGGTATGACCCTGATCCCGGAGAGGGATTCTCTGGTTGGGTGACCCAGGAGCTTGAATCTGCTCTCCTCTGACTCTGCCCTGGACAGGGTTCTGAGTTTAAAAGCCCTCAGTCCAGCTTTTTTATTTCATAATTCTTAAAAGTATTGGTTTAAAACTTCATGTTGAACAGTTTTTATGCCAGGTTTTCAATAATTTACTTAATATGGGATTGTAGAACTTAGCCCTGGGTAAAAGTAATTGGCTTTCCCCCCAGAGCTGTTCAGATCTAAGTCAAATAATTTACATTATTTGTGGACTCATTAATAAGAACCAGTATATTTGACTACATGAACAAGTCGCACGGAATACTCTAATTTATTGAAGCCTTGCAAGTGAGGTGCTTACAAACTTAGTCTTGTAAAAGATTTTTATATTTTTGTCTTTTGTCAAATATCCATTTTTCATTGTGTCCCATTAGTTTGAATATATTGTGGTTTGATTTTCACTGAATTCTAAGAGGTCTTCGATTTCTTTTATTGATTTGTTTATTATTTGGTGAGTTTACAACATGCACCCCTTCTTTTTTGACTCAGAGGTGGTTCAATTGAGAGATTTTTTAGTTTACATAAATCTGTAGGCTTTCTGTGACTTTTGATGCTGTTGAACTCTTAACTTTAGAGCATGGTGGTCTGGTAGGGTACATGGAATTATGTCCATTTTTTGTACCTATTGATGTTTGCTTTATGGTCAATTATGTGCTCAATTTTAGAGAAAGTTTTATGGGGTGTTGAGAAAAAGGTAAATTCCTTTGTATTTGGATGAAAAGTTCTGTATATATCTATTAAGTCCATTTTGCTTATAACATTTGTTAGATTTCTTATTTCTTCTTTGAGTTTTTCTCTGGTACACCTACTCATTGGTAAGAGTCGGGTACTGAAATTTCCCACTATTAACCTATGGGGTTTGATATGAAATTTAAGCTTTAGTAGTGTTTCTTTTACATATATATATATGTGTGTGTGTGTGTGTGTGTGTGTGTGTGTGTGTGTGTGTGTGTCCTAGTGTTGGGGATTGAGGATTGAGACTTCAATTTAGTGGATTTTTCCTGAGATGAGTAGATAATTCATTGATCCACAAGTCTGTTTTTATGTCAGTACCATGTTGTTTTTATTACAGTAGCTTTATAGTAAAGCTTGAATCAGAGATGGTGATACCTCCTGAATTTCTATTATTTGGCAATGCTGAGTTACTTGTTATTCAAAGTTGCAATTTTTTTTCAAAGTCTGTAAAATAGCTTCTGCTATTCTTATACAGTTCAAAATCCCTTGAGTAGATAATAGTGCACCCACAATAGGATTGTCTTCTCTGTTAGTTAAGCACTATACCAGAGAGAAGGCCACAGACTAATTTAAATTAAGCAAATTTTTTTACATAATCCCCTTTTCAGGTGATTCTACTGTGTAAAGGTAAGAATTAGAACTAATCATGACACATACACATTAATTTTCCTGCCCCTAAGAACCATAATTTCATATCTCCTTCATATGGTATATATTTTCCTTTGCCTTGTCATTCACAGTGACTTCTTGAACTTGAAGGTTATTAACTTGGAAAAAGAGAGTGAGATTCATTGCTGAGAAGCCCTACTACCCTATACAATGATTCTAATAAATCTAAATATGTGTGTGTATGTGTGTGTGTGTGTGTGTGTGTGTGTGTGTAAACATTGTAGAAAATGAACAAAATATTTGGCTTTAAGCATTCTCTTTCAATCTTCCTCCCACTAAGTTTTGTATTAATTTATCTATTTACCAATTTCTGATATACATTAATATATCCAAACATTTCTTCAAAAATAATTCCTCCAAGTGACCTGACCCACTTAGAAAACTGAATTGTAAATACCTCACAATATATATACTCATGCATTAGATTATTTGTGGTAAGCATATTTTCAAGAAGAAAATTCTTTAATTGAGATAAACTAGTCTAATTCCTAAAATTGCATGTTATAAATTTAGTTTTAAAGCAATTGCATACATTTTATTTCAAAAGGCCTATTACAAAAAAAGATATAGAAAAATATGTGCATTTTATTTCAATGCTATTAGCTTAACAGTTAAGCTCCCCAATTAGTGTTTTTCTATTTCACTCTAAATAAGATTATTCATTACTCTTCATTTGTAAGAAAGACTATAATTTATTACATTCAGTTTATAGTGGCTGTTTTTTTTTTCTTCCTCAATAAAATGTGCTGACATAGTACATACTTACTGAAAAACATTTTTCATTTCAGAAAGGACTGCACATGTTTGGTAACTCTGATTTCTTTTTTTATCTATTTACCTGCGTGTGGTACATATCCTGCTACTATACCATCTAAGAAGAACTTCAATATAGATACAAAATCTTGTATGGATTTGTTAAGTGTTATTAGAATGATTGCCTAGTCAAGTACAATGATAAAGAAATGACATCAACCTTCCAGCAAATTTTATGGAATATTTCTTTGCCAGAATTCAGGTATGCATATTAACTTCATTTTTTTAATGAGCTGCATTTTACTCTGTAAAAGCAATGATAAAATATTGATAATATTAACTAATAACCAAAATAAGCCTTTTTAAATTACCTGTATCTTAAAGTAGAATGAAGAAATATCAAGTCTTATTATTTAAGAACTTTTAAGAGTAATCTAAATTAAGACATTATAATGTAATAACTGATGGGTTCTGGACTAAAAAATAATCACCTTTCATAACAGGCATCATGAAGTCATTGCCCATACAGTTTAAAGTGAGTCATATATGATTATTATTATGTATAATCTCCCTCTGGGAATAAATTTTGTATAGAATAGTCATATAGCTGTGAATTTATAATTGAAAACAAGATGCTTTCTTCTTAAAATCAAATATAAAATAATCATGTTAACAGAGTGGTTAAAGTGAGAGACCATGCTTTTATAAGAGTGTTAAAAGTAACAATCACAAGCTCCAACGCATTGTATTTTTCTCTTTTGAACCACATATCTGACAAAGGCAGTTTAATAAGGAAAGAAGAGTATATTTTGACTCCTAGTTTGATAAGATCTATCCCAACATCTGAGAGAAATAGGGTCAAGAGGATGAGGCATCTGGTCACATTACACCCTCGAGTCAGGAGGAACCAAACCATGAATTCTGGCACTCAGCTGGCTTTCTCTTTATATGCAGTTTGAGACACCATTTCATTTATGGTACCCTCCACACTGAAGATGAGTATAAAAGCTGTCTCATTTTTGTTATGAAATAAATTTCTTTTTTTCTTTTTGTATTATGAATAAAGAAGCCACATTTTCTATCCCTGTACATCCTTAATCAAGGTCCCTTCCCCCTCCCAACACATCAGGTCATTCTTTCTTCTCCACATCTCCCCATCTCCACCCTGGGCAGGCGATCCGATGGTCCCAAGATCCCAATATTACTTAGTTCGGCCTCCACTACTGGCAGATCCAGAAGAACTGGAATAGTAAATCATTAGCTCAGCAAGTTTACAAAACCTAAATCTCAACACTATGGGGAGAGACTGATGTGGATATTCCTGAGTTTAAGGCTACAGAATGAGACCCTGTTTCAAATAGAAGAAAGATGGAGAGAATAAAAAGGAGAGGGCAAAGAAGACATGGAGGATGAGAAGAAAGAGGAGGACTAAAGAAGGAAGAGAAAGAGGAGGAAGGAAGAAGAAAGGAAGTTCACTTTTGCTTGGAATTCCATAGGTCCACCATTTCAGGCAAGGTAAGATATCTGAAGCAGGGAATGTCAGTCAAATTTGATCCACAGATAAAAATAAATATTGATACTCAGCTTTCCTTATTTTTCATGTAGTTGAGGACCCCTGCCTATGGAATGGTACTGCCCATAATTAGAGCAAGTCTTCCAATATCAAGACACTCTATATCATTCCTAACAGAAATGCCTAGGTTCTAGCCCAATCTAGATAATCAAACACAGATTAGTCTGGAGGCTTATAAGTTAGATAAATCTTGTTGGTGTGTTTATTTGTTTTCCAGGATGATTACCAATATTAACCATCACAATCACAAATAAAACCCTTGTCAATTTAAAACCCTGATAGTTTACTTTTAAGTCATAATTTCTCACTCCCTTTCTCTATGGGCTCAAGGACAATTCATAATGTAACAATTTCAAATTTTCACCTAGTTTTTATCAGCACTAGACACTATTTTAAAGTTCAAAGTGCAGCTGGAGAATTGTGAGATTTAAGCAGCCAGTGTGATAGTAAAATACCCTTGTAATCCTGGTCATGAAGCAGAGGCAGGATTGCTGAGAGGGATAGCAACAACACAAAATGAATACCAAATATTAGCCAGGATATATATAGCAAGAGTCTGTCTCAAAATATAAAGTAAAATGAAATAAACTGTGTTATTTTTACAAATAAATAAATAAATGTTTAAAGTGCAAAGCCTTTTCAGAGATTCAAGGTAATCTTTTTTAGTATTTTAGAACATAATATTTTTTATAAATTGATTGATTCTTTGGGAATTTCATATTATGTTCCCTAATTCTACTTAACCCTAAATCTCCCTATATCTTCCCCTCACCCCTGCAGCATACCAAAAAAGAAATTCTTTACAAAATCAAAACAAAACAAAGCAAGCAAGCAAGAAAACAAACTTTCATTATGAGACTCTTATTTTAAAAATAGTTACATAGGCCTGATATTTAGTAATAGAGTAAACATTTTTACTCAAGAAGAGAAGAATAATGGTTTAGTAATGATTTTAAATCATTACTAATCATCATTAATTAAGCATCAAATATGACATCTCTATGACTAACATATGAGCCCTATAATGGAATCATCTGTCTCCTAAAGGCCTTGGGTAGCCAGCCCTGCAGCTTACAGGTCTCATCCTTTAACCTAGATCTCATGTGTGTCATGTCTGAAGCTTGCTTTGGTTTTGGTGATTTTGATATCTTAGTATCTCTGCTGCAACTTAGCCCTTACTTTCTGCTTCCAGCAAAGACCTATTAGTGCTTCTTACAAGGGGCACTAAACCTGCCACAGAATCTTTTTTCAGCAATAAACTTTGATACAATTGTTCCATAGCCATGTCATCTTGCAACTTTTATTACAGCAATGCAGAATCAAGGCAGGTAGATGAGGGTGACAGATTCTGCTATGAGCTCATGGTTTATTCTGACCTTCTGGGACCAAAATTGCATCACCTGGTGTGCAAAGATTAGAAAACGTACTTTCTTTGGGAATTGTAGAACAGCAGGGAACCTCTTCAGTGGCAATATCAGTTTAGACTGTCCTATAGAATAATATGCATTTTCACAAATAAGACATTTGTTTGAGAGTGCCTTCCTTCCTCATAACTTTCTACTGCTACATTGAAGAAATAAGTTTACTTTAAGAGTCCTGCTCTCTATAGTAATTATAGCTGCTCACTCAGCATCATTCTTCTTGACAGCTATAACTTGTTCATTTTATTTTTCTCTAAACTTCATAGTTTTAGAATCTTTTTCTTTCACTATAGCTTTATATAAGAACTGTGAGCCACATCCATGCTGCAGGTTGAAAGTCATCCTGTCTATAAGTTACTCAGGTCAAATGTATCTTACTTATTTTGGTTGCTGCTTTATTTATATCTCAGGAAATGTAGCTAGTAGTCTACCTCCCAAAAGAACTGGGATTCCACTCTTGGTAAATATTTAGGAATTTTGATCCTCCAAACTCTCACCATCGTAGTTAATAAATCTGTGCTTAAAGTATTGTTATCCCTTATATAAACCAATCCCAACAATCTATAGAGATATGTGGTTGAGTTTATTACAGTAACTGCTCACCATATAGTAAAACTTTTTTGTATTAGTCAGTTTTCTTTATTCCTTGACAAAATATCTGACAAAAGTTGACAGTTCACGTGTGTAGAGGGGAGTTCATCATGTTGAAGATGGAGAAAGCAAGTAATCACATTGCGTTCAAGGCAGGAAGTAGAGAGCACTAAATTGTAGCACTTAGTTAATTTTCTACTTTTATTCTGTCTGCCACTCTTGTGCATGGGTTGGAGTTGTCCATAGTAAGGGTGGACCTTCCTGACTTAATTAATACAAATGTAGAGAACCTATCAAAGATGTTTCCAAAGAATTGTTTCCAAGGTATTCTTAGTCCTATTGAGCTGACAACTAATAGTAACTATTATGCATGTGTGCAATTTGATTTATTATGGGAAAAATATGAAAATAAAGTAAATAAGTAAAAACTTGTCTACATATCTCCATTCTTTCAATGTTCTAAGAAAAACACATTTCAAGTTACAAAGTGAATAATTTAGCTAGAAGATCTAACATTTTGTTTACATTTTAAAAATTAATGATTTATCAAGTACCTATTAATAAATATAAGAAGTTAATCAATTCAATGGTGTGCAAAAACTAAAGGCAATAAAGCACTTTTATTTATTTATAAATTAAAGTTTTTTTTTATCCATGTATCTCCTTGCTCCCCCTCCCTTCCCTCTTCCCAGTCCATCCTAGTCAGTCTTCAGCCTCCCCTCTCCCTCCCCCTCCCCCCAAAAGGCAAGAAGTCCCAAGGTGGGTCAGCTCATCTGTACCACACTGTCACCAACTTGGCATGACTTGTTAACAGTGGAGACTCCTAGGCTGAGTAGGAGTTAGATTCACTATGCAATTGTTTTCAGAATGTTTGAGTCATTTAGAATAGAACACACAAACAGACATCTACACCAATACACCCATAAAATCACATGTGTATAAGGGGACTATTGAAACTTATTACTAATAAATAGATATATGATCTTCCAATGTTCAAAACTTCTAATCTGGGAAAATGATTTTATTTTCTCTGTATATTTCATTTGTATTATTTTTGAGTAACTGCAGAAAGCCAGCATCCTCTTTTGTATCATGACTCCTAGGCTGAAGTACTGAAGTTCATCATACTCTACTTAAGATATATATAAATTATTGTCTAAACTGGTCAGCCCCCTCCTCCAAAACGATTTCACATTCACAGTATATTTTATGTTTACTTTTGAAAAATAAGTGTGAGAAATGAGGATTAGTTTCCTATAGTATAAACATAGCCCAGATATTCCAATTTGCAAAGATTGTCAATTTTGTACAATCACTTACTTTTGTAAGATGGAAACATAGAAGATTGACTCATGAAATACATGTAATCCCTTGAGTGACAAAATTTTACTGCAATGATCTAAATACTTAGGAACATATAATTTACTTATTCCAGAAAGAGTTCCAAAAAAAATGCCTTCATGTGGCCTCTGGTTAGGGCAGTGTGCCTATTTCTGGGTCTCCATAAAGATTTTTTTTCTTCTTTTTCTGAAGACCATGAGGTAATTATATACATACAAAAGCACATGTTGGAAATTGAGCATACTTATTCTAGCTTGAACAAATGCTGCAGTAGTCTGTTATGGAAAAAACCTTTTGGGGTTGCTAAGGGATATCTTTTGAGCAAGTAAAATTGTGATTTTGTACAAAGTGGTTGTTTTTTAGAGGACTGATCTCTAAAATACATAGAGAACACAAGAAACTAGAGCCCACAACCTTGAAATCAAAAAATGGAGTTCAGAAGTAAAAAGGGAATTCTCAGCAGAAGAATTACAAATGCCTGAAAGGCACTTGAAAAAGTGTTCAACATCTTTAGCAATCAGAATTGCAAATCAAAACAATTTTGAGATACTACCTTAGATTGGCTAAGATAAAAGACATAGATGACAGCCTATGCTGGAGAGGTTGCAGAGTAAGGGGAATACTCCTCCATTGTTGCTGGGAGTCTAAGCTTGTTCAGGCATTCTGGAATACAGTATGGTGGTTTCTCAGAAAACTGGGAATCCAACTCCCCAAGAATGCAGCAATACTACTACTGAGTGTATACCCTAAATATGCACATTCACAATCCAAAGGCAATAGCTCAACTATGTTCATAGCAGCTTTATTCATAAGAGCAAGAACCTGGAAGCAACCTAGATTGGCCCTCAACTGAAGAATGGATTAACAAACTGTGGTATATCTACACAATGGAGTACTACTCAGCAGTAAGAAAAAAATGATATTCTAAAATTTGCAGGTAATTAGATATGGATTTGAAGAATATCCTCCTGAGCGAGGTCTCACAACCCGAGAAAGATAGGCAGATATACTCACTCATTAGTGGACACTAAACAAACAAACAAACAAAAGCAAAAGGCAAAGCATGTCCAAGCTGCAAACCACAAACACTGAACAGCTTGGGATCTGAAGCACCTTGGAGCGCACTCCCTCCAGAGAAACACCTGACCCAGTCTTGCTGTTGGGGTGAGGAAAGCAGAAATACCAGGAGTGAGTGCTGAACTAAGCCACCATGAGACCTTGGAACCTTCTGACCTTGCTGGGGAGGAGATAAGGAGATGCATAGAAGAGAGAGTGACTGGGAGGGGTAGGAGGCAGAATGGACTTTGAACAAGGGTATACATGGATAAAAAATATGACTTTATTCATAATGAAAAAAGAGAGATAATATCTTTATTGATATTTTACAACCATTCTTTTAGAAGTACAGATTAAAGGATAAAGTACAGATCATAGACCCAGATTTAGTTACTCATGACAGGTCTATAGTAATCCTGAATATAGCTCAACACTTCTTACCTACTAGGGACTTTGTTTAAATAACTATGTAGAAAGGCCTACTGCCATGGTAGTCTCATATCTCCATGCCTTCTTGGCTATTAAACATTTCCTAGTGATAATGTACTGTTGGGGTTTCTGCAGGTGTCCTGGCAGGCAGGCAAACAAACCACAAAGATGTGAGAATTAAACTTGGTTAAAACCAACTTAATGATGGATAAAACACTTCCAGATGGTCTAGTGCCAGGTTTTTTTTATTGCCAGTGTATTCAAACACAGTACAATTTGGAGAAGGAGTTTAGAGACACCAACTATTTATACTTCAGGTTTCTAGGCAACACTCATTTCTCATTTCAATTACAGGTACACAATAAAGCTTAAGGTGAAATGTCATAGAAACTACTTTTTCAAGTTCATGTGACCTTGAAGATAGATTCTATAGCTGACAGGCCTAAAATCTAGTGTAGTTTCTCCCTAAGGAAGGATTTTATTAGCTGACAGCTAAAGATAAAGTCTATTGAGGGAGAGTTTGTGATAAACATTCTGGGGGCTTTGGATGATGTCTGGCTCTAGAGATAGCAATGATAGATAAAGTTTGCCTCTAGAGATAGCAACAAGTTGGTAAGGTGCTGTGGAAAAATCCTTTTATACACTGTGAATACTATTACTCTCGTAGGTTAATAAATAGCTAACAGGCTGGTAGCCAGGCAAGATGTATAGGTGGGACATCCAGACACAGAAGTATCTAGGAGGATGGAGTCAGGAGACACACCACCAGCATGCTGCTCAGAAAGCAAGATATGCTATAAGACAGGTAAAGGCATAGGCCATGTGACAATACATGAATTATAGGAATGGTTTAATTTAATTGTAGAAGTTAGCTTGTCACAAGCCTGAGCTATTGACCAATTATTTATAATTTATATTTAGCCTCTGAGTTGGTCATTTGAGACTGGGAAGTTGGAAGATAAAATTTTCATTTACAGTGAGGTCCACCTCTACAGATAGCAACAGGTATGGGAATCTGCCTCTTCAGATAATAAAGGTCACCAGGTTGTTAACAATACCCACTCTCAGCCTTCTAGCCAGAAAACCGTTACTTCCTCCTATGAAGAAACACTCCTGAATAATTAACATTCCTTGTTTTCCTAGTAATCTTGTGACTATGTGGAACTTTATTCCAGTAATTTAATAGACAGATCAAGTTGATTTTATTGCACAACTCAGTTAAAGTGTCTGAGACCTAGTTCACATTGACATGAGATCAAAGAAAACAGGCAGATTCAAGATGTGTAAGAGTAATCTCTAAAGAGTATATCATATAATTCTAATTTGCAGAAAGATCAAATGGATTCACAACAATTGGTTCAGAAGAAAGGAGCTAATAAAAATGGTCAAGAAAAAGTGACTTTATTTAAGCAGAATTATATCAGGTTTATTTCAAACCACTATCAATGTCAACTATATACATTGGCCAGGGCCCAGTAATGAAGTTTCACAGAACACTCTGAAGTTGTTCATCTATTTATAGTAAGGTGGCAATTAAAGTATCCTGGTTTGATCATGGTATTAGGACTGAAGATGGCTGCAGTCACATTTAACTAAATAATACAGTCTAGTGGCCTAGTTTGTCTAAACCAAGTAGTTTTTAAAGTGCCCTATGTGCTTTTAATTGAATGAGAGTTTTGTTTTTCATCTTAGTTGTTTAATACTGAAAAGGAAGTCACATCCTGGACAAACTTGTCATGTCTGAAAGCCTCTAATTAAAGTTATCAGATGTCTCCAGCCTCATAAGGGAAACCCTCTACCCTGACTTTCCTTGATCCTGTCTGGAATTCCTGTGGGATTGTATTGAAGACAGTTCTGTTGAGAAGTCATGTCATGAGCTCAAATCCAGTGAGACCTTCCTGGGCTACTATGATTGTTTGAAATGTAAACTAAGATTGTGAAGTCCACATAAACTAAAATGATCAGAGAACAAAATTTACTAGATTATTATAGAAATTTAAGCTTTTGCTTAGAAATATGATTTTTTTCCCAATAGGAATATAATTAAGAAAATAGTAAAAGTTTAAAATGTTCATTAATATGAACAAAATGTTTTAAAATTAGCATTTCAT
The DNA here is from genome assembly GCA_004025045.1 of Sigmodon hispidus. Classification (NCBI taxonomy): domain Eukaryota; kingdom Metazoa; phylum Chordata; class Mammalia; order Rodentia; family Cricetidae; genus Sigmodon; species Sigmodon hispidus. The sequence goes on along the minus strand of PVIH01020059.1, from coordinate 4,059 downwards.
TACATTCTGATAAAGATATAACAATTTTAAGATGTAAAATCAAACAGTAAATCTCAGTGTTTGTTCAAAATAACAAAAGTACAGGAAGAAAGAAGAAAAAAGAAAGAATGAAAAGAAAAGAAAAGAAAAGAGAAGAAAAATAGCACAATTCTAATGTGAACCACTGGGTCAACTACTAGAGAAGGGTTGCCTCAAAGGTGCTACATACCTGGAAAAAAAGATGGTCCTCCATTCCCCAGCACCAATCAATTGCCTCTGCTTGGGTTCGGCCTTTATGAGCTACTTCCCCTTCACTCTTGGAATTTGTTGTCTTTCTCATGTACAAATCTTGTGTGATTAATCATAGCATTATAAGTTCATGGATACAATAGGCTTATTGTGTCTGTCAATATAGTTTTACTGTAGACAACAACTCCCTCTTAAAATGTGTCTTTCCTCTGTTCTGTAATAATTTCTAAGCCTTGTAGAGAGGTTAGTGACCTCTTTCAATTTTCTGATCCTCCTCTTCATATTTACTATTGTGGATCTCTATAAAAGTATGTTATTCTTTAGAGGGTAAAACTCCAACCAGAGAATGCCTACATCTGATAAATACATTTATCAAAGCAACATGATAGAAAATTAAACATGAAAATAAGTAACCTTCCAGTAGCATCTTATTCACAATAGCTTCAAAAAATCTTAAAATAAGCATGATAAAGCAATTATAAAACTTCTTAGAATTCTATTTTAAATCAAAATTATTACAATTGTTTTATGCTTGAGAATAAGGATTGGGTACAAAAAGGAAGAATAGTAACTATACTGAACACATTTGTAGCATAGCAGAAGTGATATTGAAAAATAAAGAAATGGGTTCTATTTCACTTGCCACCTGAGCAATGAAAGAGACTAGACCTGAGTACTTATAACTACAGTTCCGCAAATGTTACACTGAGAAACCTTGTCTTGAAAAAAACAAACAACAACAATAAAACATGCCATGGTCACTGTATTAAAGAACACACACAAACCTGAAATAGGTAATGGAAGAGTAACCACAAAACCACAATGCAGATTTTGTACTTTCACCCTATTTGCACTACAGACAAAAATCCAAACTACAGGAGCACAGGGGACTTATTTCCTAATATAAGTAAGTAGTGAAAGTGAAAAAGCTAGGTATTTCTTAAAGATATGAGCTCACCAGAACCTTGGAAATAGTCTGGTATATAAATAGTATTTTCCTATGTAGAGTCAGCTTACCTATTATGGGTGATGATTTTAGAAGAAAACATACATGACAGTATAGTGAATGCTTTTCTTTTACAAATGCACAATAGTTTTATAAATAAAATCTGATTAAAGAAAAATGAATGGGATAAAATAGGAATGAAAAATGTGTAGAGTAATCCCACTGACAATATTTTTATTTTTAAAGACAACAAAGATTACCCATGTCTATATCTATTCATTCAGTGAGATATCAAATATGCATTGTTGGTTTTATAAGATTACAATGTCTGGTGGTGTTAGGTGGTCTTAGCTTGCTTACACAATGATGTTAGCTCATTTGAAAGATTACCTAAAACCAAATTTCTTCAAATGTCTGTCCATCATCAAATATTGCATAAATGTATCTGTTTGTATAATCTGTATATTGTAGACAAAGTACTAGCTAAGCTGAAAGTGAAATGTTAAAAAATGCAGACAATAATTAAAAAATTATTTATTCTGAAATATATATATAGATACCTACATATATACATATATATATATAACAAGGAAAATCTGAATGTCACTATAGTAATCTAGGAAAGAATATGTTAACAGGAAGAATTTTTACTGTTATTTCTCATTTGTGTGACTTAAAATGACATTCATATTACTGAAACAACTTAAGTAATCATGCCATTAAATAGAAATCATTAACTATTTCAGTAATCTTTCATTCTTATCTTACAAAACAAGTCAAGGGCTTATGTTACTTTTCAATTCTATAAGTAAGGCAAACATACCCATTTCTTTCTATATGTTTTATCTCCTATCTTTTTTACGATGCTTCTTAAATTTAAGAATCCAAGCTTTTTCCCATCCCACACAAATTCAGTTCCTCATAATTATTTTGCTAACTAGTCATTACACTTATATACACATTATGTATTTACATCTTTTTACTAGATTATTATATACTTACCCATATAATATGTCATCACAATTACATAACAGAAAAATTGTAATTAAAAATTTTCATCTGTAAAGTTCTACATTTTTAGCCTGTCTCCATTTTTTTTTTGTTCAAATATGGAAGACGGTCTAAGGAAATAAAGAAGACCTTGAGGAAAATAATGGGATAAGTTGGGCAGACGTGGTACAAGCCTTTAATTACAGCTCTAGTGGCATATGCACGCAGATTTCTATGACTGTGAAGCCAGCATGTTTCCAGGACAACCAAACTCTTAAGCAGAAAAATCCTTATCAAAAACAAAATAGAGTAAAACAATACAAAGAGAAATAATGATATCTAAGCTTACTCTGGCAAACTTGTAGGTAGAAATTTAAAGAAGTGCCTAAAATCATAAAAGATCTAGGAAGAAAATGAAAACAAGACAAATTATAAAATGTGTGAGTGAAGATAAATAATGTTTGGTAATGATATGTAAATTATATGTACACCGTAATGCATATATGTGTGTGAGGAGAGTCTCAAAGCATGGCTCACATATGGTCTACAGAAATCTTATACTCCTGGAACATGGTATTGCTCATACTTTGGTTTCTAAATTAGAACCATAGAAATAGGTACCTAAACAACGCTTCAGTCTCCTTCTGGCTTCAGCAAGAGAAACACTCAAATTGGATCCTGAAAATATTCATATACATTAATGTAGGGAATGTAGGGACCTCTGTGTATCTCTATAACAACATGTGTGCATGTGACTCAGTGTATTCTCAAGTATGTACATCTGATCATAAGATAAAGATGAAGGATAAAGAAAAGAAGACTGTAGTCATTGAAATAAATTCTTATCATGCAGGTAAAATGATAGTGGAAGAAACAGCCATTTTAGTGTCAATTCAGACTGGATGATACCTTGAATGTGGCAGCAGCATGTTAAAAATCACAGACAATTTACAACCACTTTCTGAGAACTCCTTTGTACTGCCTGTATGTTTCCTTGGAGGGCATGGATACTTTACAATTCGATTAAAATTAACAAACTGCCTAAAAGTTTAAGTAATTATTCAAAGTATGTTCAGATATGACTTTGAACTAAAAAAAATAAAGAGAGAGATGCTTTTGTACATAAGAACTCAAGGCTAGAACATAGTTAAAGGACACAGTGCCTCACTTCTTTATTGATGGCCTCTGGCAGGGGTGTGGGTAAGGAAAGATTTGTTTTCCTTAAGGGTCTGGCCACAGGGAGTTTAATTATGTTCTAGTAAGTAAATGAGCAGCATGAATGGATGTTTTTGGAAATGGGGAGATCATAAGAGTGGACATGAATCTGAGAGGTCTGATAACTGAGTTTTATCGCGGAATAAACCCGCCACCAATTGCTATGTTTTAAATAAGATTTATTTTGTTATAATCACGAGCAAAAGAGCCAGCCACTGCAGTACGGAGCCGCCGCTGTGCTGGAGCCGGAAGACCCACCCCTGCTTCCGCCGCCGCAGCCGCAGCCGCAGCCGCCACCGCACGCGCGGTAAACAACGCCTCCGGGATACCCGCTACATCTCCTCATTTTGTCTAAATAGGAAGGTTCTAAACTAGATATAAAACTACATACTACAGGGATTACCATAAGACAGTATGTGGGAAAGAGGAAGGAACTAACATAAGTGAGGTCAAACTACCGCTAGCAAACAACTACAAGGTACAATTTAATATCTAAAATGTTGATACAAAAAAAAATGTACAGGGATTGTTTTAAGGCTGTTTATCCTAAATAATAGAGTTCTAAGACTTGAGTGTCTTTGCTGGAATGTGAAGTAATAATAATCTCAACTATCTAATCTTCAACACCGTCAAGACCTGAGAAGGAAAATATATACCTAAAGTTGGAAGCATGAAGTAAC
>PVIH01020058.1:0-33560 GCA_004025045.1 Sigmodon hispidus | reverse complement strand
GTCCTTAGGTTGGAGTTTTCCCTCTAATACTCTCTGTAGCGCTGGATTGGTAGATAGATATTGTTTCAGTCTGACTTTGTCCTGAAATACCTTGTTTACTCCATCTATGGTGATTGATAATTTTGCCAGGTATAGTATTCTAGTTTGGCATCCATGCTGTTTAAGCGTCTGTATAACTTCTGACCAAGCCCTTCTAGCTGTCATCGTTTCCATTGAGTAGTCAGGCGTTATTCTGATGGGTCTGCCTTTATATGTGAGTTGGCCCTTTTCTTTTGCAGCTCTTAAAAGTTTTTCTTTGTTCTGTATGTTTTGTGTCTTGATTATAATGTGGTGTGCTGACTTTTTTTTGGGATCATATCTATTTGGTGTTCTGTAAGCTTCTTGTATCTTTATAGGCATTTCCTTGTTCAGGTTAGGGAAGTTTTCTTCTATGATTTTATTGAAAACATTATCTGTGCCTTTGAGCTGGTATTCTTCTCCTTCTATTCCTATTATTCTCAAATTAGGTCTTTTCATGGTGTCCCAGATTTCCTGAACATTTTGAGATATGGCTTTTTTAATTTTACTATTTTCTTTGACTGATATATCTATTTGAGCTACTGAGTCTTCCACTTCAGAGATTCTATCTTCCATCTCTTGAACTCTGTTATGCTTGTATCTGTGGTTCCAGCTTTTTTCTTCAGGTTTTCTATTTCCATCTTTGCCTCATTTTGTGCTTTTTTTATTGCTTCCATTTCGGCTTTTAGTTCCTGGCATGTTTCTTTCACAGATTTGTTCATCTCTTCCAATTTTTTGTTTGTATTTTTTTCTATTTCTTTAAGGCTTTTTTTCATATCTTCTTTGAGAGCTTCGATGATCATCAAAAAGGAATTTTTGGTGTTGCTTCCTTCTGTTTCCTCTTCATTGCTCAGTTGAGGTCCTGTATTTGTAAGATCGCCACTCTCTTCTGGAGTTACCATATTGCCCTTTGTATTATTATGTAATTTCTTGCACTGACGTTTGCCCATGGCTTCAGTGGTTCATGATTAGATGGGTCCTGGTCAGTTGTGGCACTTTGGTTTGTGTGTCTCCTGTCACCTCTCTGTTCAGGGTTTGATTCTGTCTTTCAGAGACCCCTGCAGTTGTTGATTCGCTCAGTTCGAGGTCGTAGTGGGGAGCCTTGCAGATTCCCTCAGCAGCAGGAGCTGTGGGTGTGGCCAGGTGCAGAGTTCAGCTGCCCCTGCTCCAGAGTGCGCCGGGACACCGCAGAGAGCACCGGTCCCAGTGGCGGAACCGGAAGCAATGGGAGCTCAACTCTCCCTCCCAGGCCAGGATACAGGCGCTGAGGCCTGCCGAAACCTCCTCACCTCTGGTCAGGGTTCGAATCCGCCCCTCAGAGACCCCTGCAGTTGGTTTGCTCAGTTCACTCAGTTCGGGGTCGCAGTAGGGATCCTTGCAGATTCCCTCAGCAGCAGGAGCTGTGTGTGTGGCCAGGTGCAGAGTTCAGCTGCCCCTGCTCCAGAGTGCGCTGGGTTAATCTGAGTCTTAACATCAAAACAGACCCAATTCAGACCCAGATGTGGGTTCCAGGGCAGTATGGACCTGGACAACAACATGGCTTCAGCCGCAGTCCAGATGAGAAACATCTGCACTTCCTGTGGAGGTAAATCAGGCCACAGAGTGCAACACAGACCCTGGCTTCATTAGGACCAGACACCCAGACATGGCCCTCAGCAACAGCCCTGTACTAGACAACACCACGGCCTCAGGTAGCTGCACAGGCTGCTCACATGGGCCTGTTCCTCACCACCACTGAGTCCCCAGTTCTCTCCCATTTGTACACTATATACTCCTTTAAAAATATTTTATTAGATAACATTTTAAAATTTATTTTACATACTGACTAGAGATCCCTTCTCCTCTCATCTCCCTCCCATCTGTCCCCCTCCCTTCCTACCATTGCCCCATATTTTACAATAATATGCATTTAAGTATACACACAGATATTTTTTCTTTTTTTTTCCCTTATTCTTCAAGTCAGGGTTTATTCGTGTAATGGCCCTGGCTGTCCTGAAATCTCTTTTAGACCAGGCTGGACTTTAACTCAGAGCTCTGCTTACTCTGCTTCTGGAGTGTTGGGAATAAAGGTGTATGCATCCATGCCTGGCTCTTTTATTCATTTTTTCCACACTTTCTGTTTTAATTGATGCCCATAAGTAACTGGGCACACATCTACTGGATCACAAAGTTGACATCATCAAGTCTCAGTGCACACACAGATATCTTTAGTAGTCTATGAAGGCACAAGTAGGCTGCAGGGTCAAGTGACCCAAGTGATCTACTCCTGTTACATCTCTTCCTCAGCCTCATCCTGTGGTACCCATAGACAGTTTTATATGTTGGACTGAGAAGGATGAACAAACTCATGTTGGTGACATTTGGTTTTGATTGATATTCTTGCCTCACCTGATAGTGGACAGTGGCCTGAAGACATCAGTGAAGTGAAACCCACTCAGGTAACAGAACACTGTCCATGACATCTGGTTTGGAAGAAGAAATGTCTTCTGAGGTAGAGTCTTTATTGATGACTCCTTTATAGCCCATGGGTTGGTTACAAGGTCATGAACATCCATGGAACATGATAGTGAATTTGGATAGAATAAGTAAAGAGATATCTGAGGGTAGCCTTCTTGGAAAGAGAACAGTAAGATGTTTCTGTCTCATCAGAGGTGAAATCAGAGGTGTCCTCAACAGGAAAGGACACAGGAGTTAATTGGATGAGATGATATTTTCTGCAGACACCTGTCAGGCCCTTCCTTCAGCAGCCTCTCACTGCTTGTCAAGGTCATCTTCACTGTCAACTCTTCTGAATTTAGCATCACCATGGAATACCGGTCTAGGATGTGGGTGTGTTTCTAGAAATACTTACCTCATGAGTGGTGCTCCACCTCGATTGTGGGTGTCACCTTTCCAGGGTCTGTAGTCCTAGAAAGTGAAATAGGAGATAGTGGTCTGAACAAGGACATCCATCTTTATGGTATCTGATGTTGTGATCCTGATCCTTCCCCTACTTCCATGACTTCCCTGCCAGGACTATGTCCTCAGACTCTCAATGTAAATAAACTCTTTATCACGTGGCTTTGTTATTTTATCATAGCAATTAAAAAACATAGCTAACAACTTTCCCAGTGAACTGATAAACACCAGACTGAGATTTCAGGAAATAGAGGGGATGTTTGGGCTCACACACATAGCCAGCAATGGTCTTAGAGGCAGGCACAGCTTCACACTCTGTAGTATGACCTTTCTGGCCCAGAGTAGCCTCAAGATCTGGACCAACAGTCCCAAAGTTCCGAAGAAACATACAGACGCTTGTATTAATTTTATGCTGATTGTCTTGTGGCTCAGATATATAACTTTATAACTCTTTATTATTAAAGTAATTCATGATTCTTATATTGTTTAGGCATGCATCTAGGTACCATTTCTTGGAGCAGCATGGTTGTCCTCTGCATCTGCTGGCTCTTCCACTGGAGTCTCTCTGGCTTTTCTGCTCTGCTCTTCCTGTTCCCAGAGTTTTCTTAGTCTTGTAGCCCCACCCTTACTTCCTGTATGCCTTCTGGCCAATCAACTTTTTACTAAACCAGTAGGAGGGACACATATTCGCAATATACCAGAACATAGTCCAACTACAATGCTCCTTTGCTTCTGTTCTTATAAACAGTTGCTTGTTAAATATGTAGTGTTCCAGACTAAGTCTAACATCTTACTGTACAACGCTCTGTGTGTAGACTCTGGTATGTTATCAACTCTACAGTTCAGTTTCCTAACCTGGAAATCAAGATTAACACTATATTTATTTGGATGTTTTAGCCATGAAAAGCCTCATTTTAAGTTAACACTTACCAAAGTATCATTTTTAGTTATCACTACTGGTACGATCACCATTGTCATCCTTCTACACTGTTCTTTGTTTTTTTGTTGACATCATCAGCATTATGCTAACATCTCTTTGCTTGACAGAACCGTGTGTCCGTATATCATCTCACATGGGATTCAGAGCCCTGAAATTCCAAACACAGAACCCTGGATCCTGAGAACATATACAGGCTGGTCTTGTCACAGGCTCATAATTCCTGGATAGCAGGACAGATCTTTCTTCAAACTGCAAGACAACAGAACAGAGGGCATGTCTAGGGGTGATAGACAGGGTGCAGAGGCCACATAGGAAGGCTCCAGGCTTCCAGGGATTATCCCACCTTCCTGAGAATCACTTTTATTTGTAGAATTTACTTTTCATAGCTCTGAAAGAGTAAGTTGCTGGCTATACTGGTCTCACTGTCCTTTATGGTGCAGAGAATACCACAATGCCTTAAGCTACATCAGTAAGTCACCTAGGCTTGGCCATGGCAATGGCTCAGTTTCTGTCATTATAATCAATACTCATGTGAAATAGGGACCATCCGCCTACCCCCTAGGCCTCCTCTGAGAATCACATGTGAAATTAGCTATAGGATTCAGTGTGATGTCCCAAGAGGCCATTTTACTGGTCTTGCTGTTTAGTAACAACACAACTTTCTGCTCTTCTCCCCAGAATTCTCCAGACACAGAACCAGAAAACTTTTTGAACTACTCATCTTAACAAATGAACCAATTCACACATGACCCATTAGTGAGGCACTGCCATCAGGGGCCTATTAAGGAGTCCCTGATTGTGAGAACTGTGGATCTTCTTTCTCAAAGCTCACCACCTTCTCTTTCAGGCCTGTGAGTCCAGTTGAGGGAGACTGAAACCTCTAGAGTTTTCCTTGTCCTTCATGTTGACCTCTAGAGTGGTCCCATGACGTTTTTGGAGTAGGCCCAACTCTGAGAAGCAGAGCAGTTAGAGCAGATCTAGAGGAATTAGCTTGAATTCATACATTAAACATGTCATAGACATGGCAGATTCACCCTTACCAAAGACACAATTGGCCCAGTTCTGGAATTGATTTTATCATTCACTACCTGGATGACCTTTGTCAAATTGCTCATGTTTTCTGGGTTACTGTTTTTTTTTTTTTTTTTAACTTGTGCAATGGCCATGTAAAAGAATTTTTGAAATCTAAAGTACTGTAGTCATTTAAAAACACAGCATGTCAAGTTCCTTGGAGCAGGAGTGAGACTCTGTTATGTCTGCCTCCCTTTCTGAGTCTTGATCTCCTTCATGTAGCTGTTTTCTGCCATTTGATGACATGCACGTCTAACTCAAATGTGTGTTTGTTCCTCTCCTTTTGGAGCTAAATTATATAAATCTATAATAAAATCTACATGACTAATACCAACAGGGCCAGGAGTGTGTCATTCTATATGTGACACTCAATGGGTTCTGTCTGTTCCTCTCTGAACCTCAGTTTCCTCATCAACCCTGGTGGAGAGGAATCTCTGCCTGGACTCGATGGCCTCTCCAGAGCTGATGAGGACCAACAACAGAGTGAGAGGAGCTGGGGTCAGAGCTGTGGGTCATGGCTTTGCAGGAGCCAGGGCTGTGCCAAGGTGCTTCTGATTGGTGCTGATTGCCAAGCACTAAGGTGCAAATACACCCACCATGGCCATGGCATGGTTGCAGTGCATGCCACTGAACAGCAGATGAAATCATATGTTATTATACAGTATTTCACCCAGCAAATGCACCACACCAAATACCTGCTAGAGCGCAGAGCACAGGGAAATGGAGCTGCTCATCTGGACGTGCAGAGCTCAGGGCTTGTGTTGTCTTCACCTTATTTAATGCTGTGAATCCAACTTTAGCCTCAAGTACCATCTCTACTCAGACTCTATACACTGAGTTACGTTCCTAGACACAGTCTTTGTTTCCAATGCAGTTTATTTAGTTGTCATGTTATAAATAACCTTCCCTATTGTCTGTGTATAAGGAGCATCACACTGCAATTCTAATTCTTTGTCAATCCTTCTTACCAGGAAGACTTTATAGTCTTCTACTTCTGAATCCTTAGGAAACCAAGACACAGACAGAAGGTGGGGTTAGAGAGTCAAGGTCAAGAAACACTGACCACAATGTGTGTCAGGATGCTGCCATCTGACATCATCACATTTTCCTTCTCTAGCCAGCCTAGAAAAAATGAGGTTACTATTGGAATTTTACAGAAGGGCAAACTGGTTCAGAATAACAGCAAGTTCAAGAGAACATGCTCCAGAGCTTGTTGGGTTTAGACCTCAATTCTTGTTTTATTCCAAGAGATATACACCTCTCAGAGTATTTTCTCTCTTCAGTGTCATGGGATTGTCACTGCTGATTCTATGTTGGTATGTCATGTTGTGAGATGTTTGTACTCTGTGAAGAAGTATTGATGTGATCAGTATAATAAAAAGGTGAATGCCAATGTTGGGTCTTCTCGGTAAAGGGATGAAGTGGATAATTGAGGCACTCATGATATGCCATAGAGACTTGGAAAGTCAGACACACAGAATTAAAGAAAGGTAAAAAACCACATGGCAAAACATGTATTAATATAAGCAGATTAAAAGTTATAAGAGCTTATGGTGCAAGTCTAAACTAAGGACAAACTTTCATAATTGGTTATAAATCTCCATTTGTTATTTGTGAGATCTCAGCCCAAAGAAAAATGTGTCTTCGACATCATGGTTAACACTTTTTTGTTTGTTATTTTGTTTATGAGCATTCTGCCTGTACTTATGTGTGTATTCCACATGCATGTCTGATGTTGGGGGCGGTTAAGAAGAGACTACTAGATCCTCTGGAGTTGGAGATATAGCTGGTTGTGAGCTGCCAGGTTAGTTCTGGAAATCAAAGCTGGTCTTCTGCACGCCCAAGGAGTACTCTCTTTTACTCAGATCTAACCCTCCAACACCCATTGTCGATGACTCTTCTTCATCACCAGAGGTTCTGGGTAACTTGCTCAGATATCACACAGTAGAGAACGGAGGCCCATGACTGCCCAGGGTAACTGAGGAAAGAAGAGGAGTGTGACTCAAACATGGTCTCACTGAGTGTCAGGCTCAGGGTTTGGACAGTGAAACAGGAATCAGAATGAGAACTTCAGTCCCTGACCTGACATCAGGGGACCAGGTCCCACCTCCTCTTCTCTGAGCTGCTCTCATTCCCCAATTAGTCTAGAAAAGGGACCAGGTCACCACTCCTCCTTCTGTGGGTTGTTCCCTCCTGCTCTGTCCCAAGGGTCTCACTGTGTGCTCTTGCTGACAGCATCCAGGGATCATCTCATCATCCCCACTGGAAACAGAAATGGTCCTTATCCAGCTCTCCTGGGGAAGCTCAGAGTGGAGGCAGGGTCATAAAACCTCAGCACCTGGTCCCTGTGGGAAGAGATGAAGATGTCTGAGCTTGCCTTTGTTAACTAGGATTTTAAAGGGTATCATCTTCAGGAGCCGGGGTTGACTACTTGCAAAAGAAGTTAGATATTCATTCCCTCAGTATCTTGGAATTTTCTGAAGATCGAGCTATCAAAATCCCCACTCTCTAGACTCAGGTGCTTTATGAGGCTACCTCATAGGAGCAAGAAAAGCCACTCAGTGACACATTTCCTGGATTTGCAAGTGGTAAGATGGTCATTAGTGTTTGGCTTTTGTGTGAGATAATAGTTAAGTCATTTATCTCCAGGTGCTCAGTGTACATATCTCAAACTCCCCAGATCTCTACCCTCATTGACAGCTCTTCTTTTCTTTCTTTGCATTTTTTATTATTTTAAATGTTAGAAAGTCTCCCATACAACCATAGTCCATTAGTAACAGTTCTTTATTAGTTGTGTGGGATTTCAGTTAACAAAAATGTAACATAGGGATTGTGTAGGTTGTTTGTTGTCAAAATTGTTATCAGACTTCTCTAGCATTCTTCAGGTTGTAACCAGCCAATGAATAAGAAATGCAGGGTGTATCCTCCCTGGGTTAGGTGGTAGTATAACAGCAAAGGCTTCCTGACCCATCTGAGTCCTGCTGAGTCTACAGTGTGGGCACCAGGATGCAGCAGGTGGTCTCCTTCCATGATAAAGATCTAAGGTATGAGAGAGGCAGAGGCATGCAGGATACTGGTGTTTGCATGGAGAATTGTACATGGAGAGACTCTAGTCAGAGAAGACACTTGTGCATGAGTCTGAGTCTTCATAGGCAGGCAGGTTAAGAACAACCTGTGCATCTGGCTAAAATGACAGGGCTTGGAAGCTTTTAAGTAGATTTTTACAGGGGTCAGATAGTAGCAGCGTGATTTCTCTTGAAAATTGCAGCAGCAGTCACATGGAGAACATGTTGATGCAGACAAATGTCTGGCAGTGAGAAGGGCAAGTGGACCCAAAGTCCTCCCCTAAACCAGAAGCCATGTGCAACTGATGCCTGCTGGGAAGGAAAAATCTGTTTTTTTTTTTTTTTCCCAATAGTGTGTCACTGTGCATGTCATTTGTAATCTAGGGCAGTACTCATGCCCCAATGGAGTTGGTCAGTAGGAGCCTGTTTTCATAGTTTTGGGTTTTTTTTAATTTATTTTCATTTTTGTCTTTAATTTTTAGCACAGTGTTGTTTGTTAGTCTGGATAGAGAATGGGAGGAGCAAGACCAGGAAGTTGGGTGGGGAGACGCTGAATGAAGTTAAAGGAGGGGAAGAATATGATCTAAGTATATTCGATGTGATTTTTTTCCTGTTTGCTGTAAATATGCTTTAACCATTTGTTAATACAGAAGCTGTTTTAGCCTATGGCAAGGCATCTTAGAGGCAGGCTAAAATCTAACCAGAGATAAAGGTTAAGGAGGGTGGCGTCAGTTAGAATTGCTACAGGCTGCTGCCCAGAATGCATGATATAAGTCAGCACAGGTAAAGCCACAGAGCCATGTGGCAATAAATAGATGAACAGAAATGGGTTAAGTTGCAAGAGCTAGTTGGTAATGAGCCTGAGCCATAAGCCACACAGTTTGTAATTATTACAAACATCCGAAGAAATACTTTATGAGCAGCTGCAGAACTGCAGGTAGGAGATTTTTGTCCAGACTGAGAGGCTGGGACAGGACAATAAAATTTTGGCTACATATGTTGAGTGAAATATTTGTAAAAATGAAAATAAAAAGGAATGTATTAAATCAGGAAAAGGTCACATGGAGATGCTGATTCAGAAATGCCGGGAGAGAAGATGGGTTTCTGACCTGGAGTGAATAAGACAGCTGTGAGCATTATGGGAAGTGACTGGTCAGGAGGGGATGGGGACAAGGAAGGAGAAGACTGAGGATGTCCAGAAGTCTCTTTCATATTTCTACTCCATCAAAACTTATTCCCGCCTTAGCCATTGTCTTGCTAATTAGCATGAATGGTGCCCTATTCAGACTCTTTTGAGTAGTGTTTGGAAACTGCCTTTACATGTCTTTCCTTGAATATATGTTTGTGTTCACATGTTGTTTCAGAAATATAGTTGATATTTGTATCTCTGGTTAATGGAATAAATGTGATCCACTTAAGGAAACACACAGCCAGGCCCACACTAAAGGGATCATTTTAATTTACTCCCCCATTGGATCCAGTCACTCCTGTCAATCCTAGATGTCTGTTGTTGCAGCCCTGCTGGTAGGCGTGTGGTGATGTGAGACTGAGAAGAGAGGGGGGCGTTGGCACTGTGGTGTTCTCCTGGAATTTCCAGATGATTAATGGAGCTGAGGACCTTAGCCTCATCAGTGCGCACCAGACAGCTGCCTTGTGAAATGCCCTTTAGATACCGGTCACTATTCCATTGGGGCCTCTGTGTGATGTTTGTGCCTTTCTAATTCTTTGTATAAGTATTTTGAATATTTTCTTTGATTATTCTAGAGTACCATTAAGGAAAGTGTTCTTTTAAAGAAATCCTATCTTTGCTTTCCCTAAAATGATAAAGAGGTATATTTATCAGGGTTGCTTTTAAAAATTTTTTTCCTTAAGATTTACCGCTCAAACCTACAATACACCTTGAATTGATTTTTGTGTGCAGTTAGAGTTAGGAGTGAAAATGAAAGATATAACTTTCCTGCTCCCATATTCACACAATCCATCAGCATCCCCTGGGAAGACGACAGTGTCTTCAGTGCATTACACACATCAACTTCTGCCATTACTCATGGGACTCTATGTGTGTGGGTCTGTGTCTGCATTTGCTGTCTTCTTCATCAGCTATTTACACTTTATTTTACTGATGTCTATAGTGTGTGTGTTGTGTGTCTGTGTGTTTGTGTTGTGCCTGCTCATTTGTGAGTATTCATGCGTGTGTGTGTGTGTGTGTGTGTGTGTGTGTGTGTGTGTGTGTGGTCAGAGACTGACTTGGCTTTCTTCCTCAGTTGATCTCATGTTACTCACTGAGGCAGGGGCTCTCAGCGGAGCCCAGTGCTCATCATTTCATCTAGTGTGAAAAGCCCCTTTGTTCTGCCCCATCTCTATCTTCCCACAGCAGGAATGAGAGAGAAAGACTGCACAGACATGTCAGGTGTCACATGGTGTTTCCAGGATTTATGTGAGTCTCTTTAGATAGTCATCATAGTCCTAAGACATGGGTGTCATCAGCCTCATTTGATAATTGAAGAGACTGAGGCATTGGGAGGTTCAGTAGAGAAAAGTGCACAAAACAGAACGATGTTCTCAGAATCTGTACCCAGCCTTTCTTTTCTAAGTTTAAATGTATTATTTTTTATTTCATGTATATATGTTTTTGCCTACCTGCTTGTCTGTGTACCACATGCATCCCTGGCCTCGGAATGAAGAAGAGGGAGTCAGAGTGCCTGAAATTAGAACCACAGACAGCTATGAGCTGTCTTAGTCCCTGGAACAGCAGTCAGTGCTTGTAAACTCTGAGCCATGTCCCCAGCATATGTCCTCCCTTTCAGTCTCTATAGCTGATACTTGTCAGGAAACACATAGACAAATGTGATTCTTTTACAGGATCAACCATGTGGGTGATTTCAGAGCAGAACCAAAGTTGGGTCTCTGAGTTCATCCTGCTTGGCTTCTCCAGCGACCCCACGACCAACAGCATCCTCTTCGTTGTGTTCCTTCTCATCTACCTGTGCTCAGTCATGGGCAATGGGCTCATCATCATGCTGATCTGCCTGGACACACAGCTGCACACTCCCATGTACTTCTTCCTCTGTATACTTGCCCTGTTGGATATGGGCTATGTCACCACCACCATTCCCCAGATGTTGGTGCATCTTCTTGCTCACTCTCAGACCATCTCCTTTGCTGGCTGTTGGCTACAGATGTATGTGTTTGGTGCCCTGGGTACTACTGAGTGCACCTTGTTTGTTGTCATGGCTTATGACAGATATGTGGCCATTTGCCAGCCACTGCGTTATACTGTCATTCTTAACTGGGGACTGTGCATACGATTGGCAGCTGGTTCATGGGTGTGTGGTTTCCTTTCTTGTTTGTTACATACTTCCTTCACTATGAGTCTGCCATATTGTGGTCCCAACAAGGTCAATCACTACTTTTGTGAGGGCCCTTCAGTGCGTAGCCTGGCTTGCATGGATACCCACATCATTGAGATGGTTGACTTGATCTTGAGTGGTTTTGTGGTTGTTACTCCCATTTCCCTCATTGTGGCCTCCTACATTCATATTGCCAAGGCAATTCTCAAGATCAAGTCCACCCAGGGCCGCTGCAAGGCTTTCTCTACTTGTGCCTCCCACCTGACTGTGGCCACATTCTTTTATGGTCCATGTACTTACATCTACATGAGGCCCAACTCCAGCTACTCCCCTGAGCAAGACAAGCAGGTTTCACTCTTTTACAATGCTTTCACAGCCTTGCTCAACCCCATGGTTTACAGTCTGAGGAACAAAGACATCAAGAGAGCATTTCTCAAGGTCATGGGGCATAGGATGGGCCGCTGAACCTGGATGTAGGAGGAGCTGAGTTAGAGTGTTCAATGTTTATGAAAGGAACAGATACTTTATTGTATGTAACTGAACTGTGTGTTTGACCCAATACAGTAACCAATAACTGAGACAAACCACTGTTATCTCTTGGTGGCTGTTTTGATTGACAAGCTAATCTATGTTATAATTAAAAACACTTTAGTAGACTTATTGGATCATACCTGCTTGGTATCATTTTTCTAAACAATTTTATTTATTCTTTGGTAATTTCACATTATTCACCCAATTCCACTCATTTTCCAGTCCTTCTTAATCTGCCCACCACCCTTGTATCTTTTTTTCAAATTAAAATAAAAAATTAAAATACAAATCCCAACATCTTGGTGACCCCTCTGTGTAATGTCCTGTTTCTTTATCAGTACCAGACTTCTCTCATACCAGGCACAGCAGTTGCATCTCCTGTTCTGCAGGATTGTACCACTCTGCTCTCCTGTCTTTCCTGCATCTCCTCATATTCATTTGTCATAGTGACAATAGAAGCTGAGGTATATCTGGCTGTATACCACTTTGTCCTTTAGGTTTATTTGAAAATATTCATTGCAATGAGACATTGGTTTTTTTAATTTTTTAAAAAATTACGTGAGTTGGTGTTTTGCCTGCATGTAGAAATGTGTGAGGGTGTCAGATCTTGGAATTACAGACAGTTGTTAGCTGCCATGTGGATGCTGGGAATTGAACCCAGGTCGTCTGGAAGATCAGTCAATGCTCTTAACCACTCAGCCATCTCTCCAGCCCCTCAATGAAACATTGTTATTGCACAAGGCATCTGCCTTCTCCTACATTAATATTGTACCCTCACCTGGGTCTTTCTCTGATATTCTATTGTTTCCCAGAGTCATGTACATTCAGTGGCTGTGAGTCCAGTGCACAGGCCAAAATGATGTCTAGCAGCTCATAGATGGGGTAAATATTGGGATGGGCCAACTAGACCCTGAATCTTGGTCTGGCTGTTAGCTTAATTGGTCAGCCTGTGTCTTCACTGTGATCCTCACAACATATAACCATGACTCCTGTGAGGTAGGCCCAACTTTTCCACATAATACTACATAGAATGATTTGTAGCTCCCGGTGTGATGCTAGGCTAGCTCTCTTTTGATCTACAGCCCACAAAGGGTAAAATCTATGGATGGCGGCTATTGAGGGGACAGACCAGGTCTCCTATGTCCATTCCAGGAGCGGAGCCAGCTCTTCTGAGCCTATATCACTGCTGTTGCTACAGATCAGTGAGGGATGGAACCAGTAGTCTGCCAAAAGTGAGGGTTTGACAAGCTCATATCTTCAGATGGCATCGCAGACCATGGACATCTGCATGGCCTTTTATGTTAATCTGAGTCTCAACATCAAAACAGACCCACTTCAGACCCAGATGTGGGTTCCAGGGCAGTATGGGCCTGGACAACAACATGGCTTCAGCAGCAGTCCAGATGAGAAACATCTGCACTTCCTGTGGAGGTAAATCAGGCCACAGAGTGCAACACTGACCCTGGCTTCATTAGGACCAGACACCCAGACATGGCCCTCAGCAACAGCCCTGTACTAGACAACACCATGGCCTCAGGCAGCTGCACAGGCTGCTAACAAGGGCCTGTTCCTCACCACCACTGAGTCCCCAGTTCTCTCCCATTTGTACACTATATACTCCTTTAAAAATATTTTATTAGATAACATTTTAAAATTTATTTTACATACTGACTAGAGATTCCTTCTTCTCTCATCCTCCTCCCATCTATCCCCCTACCCTCCTACTTTAGACCCATATGTTACAATACTATGCATTTAAGTATACACACAGATATTTTTCTTTTTCTTTTTTATTCTTCAAGTCAGGTTTTATTTGTGTAATGGCCCTGGCTGTCCTGGAATCTCTTGTAGACCAGACTGGACTTCAACTCAGGGCTCTGCTTACTCTGCTTCTGGAGTTCTGGGTGTGCACAACCATGCCTGGCTCTTTTATTCACTTTTTTACTCTTTCTTTTTAAATTGATGTCCATAAGTAGCTGGGCACACATCTATTGGATCACAACTTTGGTTTATCAAATCTCAGTGCACACACAGGTATCTTTAGTAGTCTATAAAGGCACAAGTAGGCTGCTGGGTCAAGTGACCCAAGTGATATACTCCTGTTACATCTCTTCCTCAGCCTCATCCTGTGGTACCCATAGACAGTTTTATATGTTGGACTGAGAAGGATGAACAAACTCATGTTGGTGACATTTGGTTTTGATTGATATTCTTGCCTAACCTGATAGTGGACAGTAGCCTGAAGACATCAGTGAAGTGAAACCCACTCAGGTAACAGAACACTGTCCATGACATCTGGTTTGGAAGATGAAATGTCTTCTGAGGTAGAGTTTTTATTGATGACTCCTTTATAGCCCATGGGTTGGTTACAAGGTCATGAACATCCATGGAACATGATAGTGAATTTGGATAGAATAAGTAAAGAGATATCTGAGGGTAGCCTTCTTGGAAAGAGAACAGTAAGATGTTTCTGTCTCATCAGAGGTGAAATCAGAGGTGTCCTCAACAGGAAAGGACACAGGAGTTAATTGGATGAGATGATATTTTCTGCAGACACCACTCAGGCCCTTCCTTCAGCAGCCTCTCACTGCTTGTCAAGGTCATCTTCACTGTCAACTCTTCTGAATTTAGCATCACCATGGGACACCCATCTAGGATGTTAGTGTTTTTCTAGAAATACTTAGCTCATGAGTGGTGCTCCACCTCGATTGTGGGTGTCACCTTTCTAGGGTCTGTAGTCCTAGAAAGTGAAATAGGAGATAGTGGTCTGAACAAGGACATCCATCTTTATGGCTCCTGATGATGTGATCCTGATCCTTCCCCTACTGCCATGACTTCCCTGCCAGGACTGAGTATGTCCTCAGACTCTCAGTGTAAATAGACTCTTCCTCCTGTGGCTTCTGTTAGGTATTTTATCATAACAATGAAAAAACAGAGCTAATAAGTTTCCCAGTGAACTGATAAGTATCAGGCTGAGATGTCTGGAAATAGAGGTGATGTACGGACTTGGACCGTCTTAGAAGCAGTACCGGCTTCACACTCTGTAGTATGACCTTTCTGACCCAGACTAGCCTCAAGATCTGGACCAGCAGTCCCAAAGATCCAAAAAAACATACAGGTGATTGTATATATTTTATGCTGATTGTTCTATGGCTCAGATATATAACTTGATAACTCTTTACTATTAAAGTAATTCATGAATCTTATATTGCTTAGGCATGGAGCTAGGTACCATTTCTTAGAGCAGCATGGTTGTTCTCTACATCTGCTGGCTTTTCCACTGGAGTCTCTTTGGCTTTTTTGCTCTGCTCTTCCTGTTCCCTGAGTTTTCTTAGTCTTGTAGCCCCACCCTTACTTCCTGTATGCCTTCTGGCCAATCAACTTTTTACTAAACCAATAGGAGGGACACATACTCACAATATACCAGAACATAGTCAACTACAATACTCCTTTGCTTCTGTTCTTATAAACAGTTGCTTGTTAAATATGTAGAGTTCCACACTAAGTCTAACTTCTTACTGTGTAATGCTCTGTGTGTAGACTCTGGTATGTAATCGAGTCTATAGTTCAGAGGCCATATCATGGGCTGACAGATAGGGCTCATAGCTTGGAGGCCAAATAGGTCGGCTCCAGTCTCCCAGAGATTATCCAACCTTCCTGAGAATCACTTTTATTTGGAGAATTTACTTTTCATAGCTCTAAAAGAGTAAGTTGCTGGCTATGCTGGTCTCACTGGCCCTTTTTCTTTTTTTTTTTCTTTTTTTTTTTTTTTTTTTTTTTTTTAAAAAAAACTTTATTTATTTATTTGCCTTGGTGTTTGCCTGGAACTGGAACTACAGACAGTTGTTAGCTGCCATGTGGGTGCTGGGAATCGAACTGGGGTCCTCTGGAAGAGCAGACGGTGCTCTTAACCGCTGAGCCATCTCTCCAGCCCCTCACTGGCCCTTTTTCATTCAGAGAACACCACAATGCCTTAAGAAACATCACTAAGTCACCTAGGCTTGGCCATGGCAAAGTGTCTATCATTATAATCACTACACATGTGAAATAGGGAGCATCAGCCTGCCTCCTAGGCCTTCTCTGAGAATCACATGTGGAACTAGATGTAGGAATTATTGTGATGTCTCACGGGACTTTTTTAATGGTCTTGCTATTTAGTAACAACACAACTTTCTGATCTTCCCCTCAGGATTCTCCAGACACAGAACCAGAAAACTTTTTGAAATACTCATCTTAACAAATGAGCCAATTCTCACCTGGTCCATTAATGAGGCACTGCCATCTGGGGCCAATTAAGGAGTCCCTGCTTGTGAGAACTGTGGATCTGCTGGCTTCTCCTTTCTCAGAGTTCACCATCTTCTTCTTCAGGACTGTGGGTCCAACTGAGGCAGACTGAAACCTCTAGACTTTTCCTTGTCCTTCATGCTGACCTCTGGAGTGGTCCCATGACCACTGTGGTGTAGGCCCAACTCTGAGAAGCAGGAGAATTTTGGTTAGATCATAGGTAAAGGAATTAACATTGAACTTGTACATTAAACATGTCATAGACATGGTGGATTCAGCCTCACCCAAGATGAAATTGGCCTGCTTCAGGAGTTGATTCTAGCATTCACTAGCTAAATGACCTTTGTCAAATTGCTCATGTTTTCTGGGTTACTTTTTAAAAAAATCTTTGCAATGAGTATGTAAAACTATTTTTGAGATCTAAAGTGCTGCACTCATTTAAAAAAACAGCATGCGGAGTCCTTTGGAGCAGTCTCTGTTATGTCTGCCTCCCTTTCTGAGTCCTCATCTCCATCATGTAGTTGTTTTCTGCCATGTTGATGACATGCACGTCTAAATCGGAATAGTGATTGTGTTTCTCTCCCTTTTAGTCCCATTCTATAAGTCCATAATGAAATCTACATGACTAATATCAACAGGGCCAGGAGTGTGACATTCTATATGTGATACTCAATGGATTTTGTCTGCTCCTCTCCAAACTTCTGTTTCCTCATCAACCCTGGTGGAGAGGAATCTATGCCTGGACTCGAATGCCTCTCCAGAGCTGATGAAGATCAACAGCCGAGAGGAGCTGGGGTCAGAGCTGTGGGACATGGCTTTGCAGGAGCCAGGGCTGTGCCATGGTGCTTCTGATTGGTGCTGATTGTCAAGTACTAAGGGCAAATACACCCACCATGGCCATGGCGTGGTTGCAGTGCATGCCACTGAACAGGAGTTGAGATCACGTGTCATTGTACAGTGTTTCAGCCAGCAAAATGCACCACACCAAACACCTGCTAGAGCACAGAGCACAGGGAAATGGAGCTGCTCATCTGGACGTGCAGAGCTCAGGGCTTGTGTTGTTTTCTCCTTATTTAATGCTATGAATCCAACTCTAGCCTCAAGTACCGTCTCTACTCAGATTCTATACACTGAGTTACATTCCTAGACACACTGTCTTTGTTTCCAATGCAGTTTATTTAGTTGTCATGTTATAAATAACCTTCCCTATTGTCTGTGTATAAGGAGCATCACACTGCAATTCTAATTCTTTATCAGTCCTTCTTACCAGGAAGACTTTGTAGTCCAGTCTACTACTTTTGAATCCTTAGGAAACCAAGACACAGACAGAAGGTGGGGGTGGGTGTAGAGAGTCAAGGTCAAGAAACACTGACCAGAATGTGTGTCAGGATGCTGCCATCATCACATTTTATTTCTCTAGCCAGCCTAGAATGGAAGAGGTTACTACTGGAATTCTACATAAGGGGAAACTGAGTCAGAATAGCAACAAGTTCAAGAGAACATGCTCCAGAGCTTGATACATTTGGATCCAAATTCTTGTTTTGTTCCAAGAGATATAAGCCTCTCAGAGGATTTTCTCACTTTAGAGTCATGATGATGTCACTGCTGATTCTATGTTAGTATGTCATGTTGTGAGATATTTATACTCTGTGAAGTGGTATTGATGTGATCAGTAAAATAAAAAGCTGAACACCAATAGCTAGGCAGGAGCTGTAGGTGGGTCTTTTGTGTAAAGAGACAAAATGAATAATTGAGGCACTCATGAGATTCCATAGAGACATGGAGAGTCAGACTGCAGAATAAAAGAAAGGTTTGAAAAGCACATGGTAAAACACAGATTAATGTTAGCAGGTTAATTTAAGTTATGAGAGCTAGAGCTTGCAGTGCAAGCTGAAAATAAGGCTGAACTGTCATAATTAGTAATAAATCTCCATGTTTTTATTTGTGAGATCTCTGTGCAAAGAAAATTGTGCCCTTAATGTCATGGTTGGCACTTTTTTGTTTGTTGTTTTGTTTGAGTATGAGCATTGTGCCTGTGCTTATGTGTGCATTCCACCTGCATGTCCGATGATTGGGGAGATCAGAAGATTACTAGATCCTCTGGAATTGGAGATATAGCTGGTTGTGAGCTGCCAGGTTAGTGCTGGGAATCAAAGCTGGACTTCTGCACGCCTAGGAAGGACTCTCTTTTACTCAGATCTAACCCTCCAGCTCCCATTGTCGATAACTCTTCATCATCACCAGAGGTTCTGGGTAACTTGCTCAGATATCACACAGCAGAGAACGGAGGCCTGTGACTGCCCAAGATAGTTGAAGAGGGACAAGAGGTTTGACACAAACATGGTCTCACTGAGTGTCAGGCTCAGGGTCTGGACAGTGAAACATAATCAGAATGAGAACTTAAGTCCCTGACCTGACATCAGGGGACCAGGTCCCACCTCCTCTTCTCTGAGATGCTCTCATTCCCCAATTAGTCTAGAAAAGGGACCAGGTCACCACTCCTCCTCCTGTGGGTTGTTCCCTCCTGCTCTGCCCCAAGGGTCTCACTGCAGTGCTCTTGCTGACAGCATCCAGGGATCATCTCAGCATCCCCACTGGAAACAGAAATGACCCTTTCCCAGCTTTCCTGGGGAAGCTTGGAGTGGAGGCAGGGTTATAAAAACTCAGCACCTGGTCCCTCTTGGAAGAGATGAAGATGTCTGAGCTTTCCTTTGTTAAGCTGGACTTTATTGAGTATCATCTTCATGAGCCAGGGATGGTTACTTGCAGAAGATGTGAGATATTCATTCCCTCACACTCTCCTGCTCCTTCTAAATTTTCCAGAGATCGAGCTACCTAGAATCCCAACTCTTTGGACTCAAGTCCTTTACAAGGCTTACTCATAAATGCAAGGAACTGGCACTCAGTGGCACTTTCTCTGGATTTTCAAGTGGTGAGATGGTCACTGGTCTTTGTCGTGGGTGGGGTTCAGGCAAGTGTGTCTTGAGATAATAGTCAATCCATTTATCTCCAGGTGCTCTGTGCATCCATCTCAGTATGCTCAGATCTCTTCCCTCATTGCCTGCTCTTCTTTTCTCTTTGTCAAAATTGTATCCATTCCCTCTCCTTCCTTCTTCACTTTCTTAATTTAATAAATATTTATAGACAGTTTTATATTTCCAATAATGTTGAGAAATAAACAATATGGATTCCTGAGCTCAAAGACCTCAAGTGAAGCAGGAAACCACATCCATGAGAGAGCGGTGATGGTCAATGTCCTTAAGGGTGACACCACAGCGCAGATACACAGCTGTGGGCAGAACAATCTTAATTCTTTGGGTGGTGGGGCTGTGAGTTTCCTTTGCCTAGCCTGGCTTCAAACTTGCAATGTAGTTCAGTATTTACTTGGAATCCTGATTCTAAACCTTATAGATGCTGGCTTTGTAGGTTGGTGCTAGAATATGTAGCTTTTTCCTGCCAGAAATCAACCTGGTTATCTTCATCTGTGGGCATACTACCCATATATTTGTCAAGCTAGTTTGGAGGTCACTGGAAGTGAAGTCACAGACCTCTGTGCTGGAAAATTACAAAAGACACTGGATCAGTAAATGGTGTTGCATGCCCTGAAAATTATATCTGAAATTCTCTTTCCATGGATTCTTCTTTGAATACTTCCCTAGGCTCCCCCACACTCAGACAGAAGGGAAATCTCATCAGGAGAGCTGCCTGTGGCTAGCTGTCCAGCTCTGTCCTAGCAAGGGTCTGGTCTGTGCTAAGTCTCCATAAACTCAGCTGGATGAACAATGTAACAACTCTGCCTTCCTCACCTCCCCACTGCAGAGCCTGTGCGCCAGAAGCAGAGGTGACTGACAGCCAAGCTCTGATGTCACACGACCTAAATCTCCACTTGTCCCTGTAATTTCCTTGGTAATTTGGAACAAACCTCCTGCATTAGGCTTTACACACAGGTAAGAATACTTTGTTTAGTCAACTGTTGTGATTTAGGCTAAAGTTAGTGCAACAATAGCTGGAATGTAAAATTTATACAAAGACTGCAGACAGAGAAGGCAGTCGTGCATGAGTCTGAGTCTTCATAGGCAGGCAGGTTAGGAACAACCTGTGCATCGGGCTAAAATGACAGGGCTGTACTACTCAGCAGTATGAAAAAATGATATCCTGAAATTTTCAGGCAAATGGATGGATTTGGAGAATATCCTCCTGAGCGAGGTATCACAAACCTAGAAAGATACTCAGGGGATGTACTCACTCATTAGTGGACTCTAAACAAACAAACAAACAAACAAACAAACAAACCAAAAGCAAAGCATGCCCAAGCTGCAAACCACAACCACTGAACAGCTTGGGATCAGAAACACATTAAACTGAGTCTTTGGTTCCCACTCTCCCTAGAGGAACACCTGACTCAGTCTTGATGTTAGGGGAGAAAACTGGATTTAATAGGAGTGGAGGCTGAACTAAGCAATATTGAGACCGTTGGACCTTGGGACTGTCTGCCGCCTGCCCATGGTGGGGATGGGGAGATGTGGAGAAGAGAGAATGACCTGATGTGGTGGGTGGGGGAAGGGACCTTGAATAAGAATATACAAGGATAGAAAACATGACTTCTTTATTCATAATAATAAAGAAAAAGAAGGAAAAAATGAAATGACAGGGCTTGGGAGCTGTCAAAAGGATTTTTAGCAGGGACTAGATAGCAACATAGTGATTTCCCTTGAAAAGTGGAGATCGTGTTGATGCAGGCAACAGTTCAGCAGTGGGGAGGGGAAGTGAACCCAAAGTCCTCCTCTAATCCAGAAGCCATGTGCAGCTGGTGCCTGCTAGGAAAGGAAAAATCTGTTTTTCCCCAATAGAGTGTCACTGTGCATGTCACTTATATTCCAGGGCAGTACTCATGCCCCCAAAGAATTGGCCAGTAAGAAAATGATTCCATAGTTTCGTTTTTTTTAACTTTTTTTCTGATTTTTAAAAATTTTAAAAATGGTGCTATTTGTCTGGATAGAGAATGGGAGGAGTAAGAACAGGAAGTTGGGTGGGGGACTCTGAAAGAAGTTGATGGAGGGTAAGAATATGATCTAAGTATATTTGATGTGATTTTTTTCCTGTTTGCTGTAAATATGCTTTATTTCCATTTGTTAAACAGAAGCTGTTTGGCCTATGGCAAGGCATCTTAGAGGCAGGTGGGATATTGAAGCAGAGATAAAGACCATGGTGTACGGAATCAGAGATGCTACAGACTCCTGCCCAGGATGTAAGATGTAATGGGACACAGGTATAGCCACAGAGCCTCGTGTCAATGCATAGATTTATAGAAATGGGTTGAGTTAAGTTATAAGAGCTAGTTAGCAATGAGTCAGGGCCATAGACCACACGGTTTGTAATTATTATAAACATCTGAGTAAATATTTTATAAGCAGCAGCAGGACTGTGAGAGGGAGAGCTTTGTCCTGAACAGAGGGGCTGGAACAGGACAGCAAAACAACTGGCTACATATGTTGAGTGAAATATTTGTAAAAATTAAACAAAGAGAATTGTATTGAAGGAGGAAACTTAAGAGAAAAGGTCACCTGGAGATGCTGAGCTGATATGCCAGGAGAGAAGATGGGTTTCCCCTGGATTAAAAGCTGCAGCAGCTGGTAGGGATATGAACAGTAGACTGGTAGGAGTGGGTAGTGAATTAGGGAAGGAGAAGACCAAGAATGTCTCGAAATCTCCTTCATATTTCTACTCCATCAAAACCAATTCCCACTTTAGCTATTGTCTTGCCAATTAGCATGGTGCCCTAGTTCAGACTCTTTTGAGTAGTGCTTGGAAATTTCTTTACGTGTCTTTCCTTGAACATACGTTTGTGTTCGCATATTGTTTCAGAAATATAGTTTATATTTGTATTTCTGGGTTATAAATTAAATGTGTTTAACTTTAGGCCCACACTAAAGGGATCATTCTAATTTACTCTCCCATTGGATCCAGTCACTCCTGTGAATCCTAGATGACTGTTATTGTAGCCCTGCTGGTAGGTGTGTGGTGATGTGAGACTGAGAAGAGGAGGGGGCGCTGGCACTGTGCTGTTCTCCTGGAATTTCCAGATGAGTAATGGAGCTGAGGACCTTAGCCTCATCAGTGTGCACCAGACAGCTGTCTTGTGAAATGCCCTTTAGATACCAGTCACTATTCCATTGGGGCCTCTGTTGCTATGTGTGTGCCTTATGAATTCTTTGTATAATATTTGGGTTCTTGATTATTCTAGAGTACCACTATTTTTCCCATTAAGAAAAGTTTTCTTTTAAAGAAATCTTACTTATGCTTTCCCACTATGATAAATAGATATATTTATAAGGGTTGATTCCAAAACATGGTTTCCTTAAAGTTAACTACTCAAACCTACACTACACCTGGAACTGATTTTTGTGTTAGGGATGAAAATGAAAGAAATAACTCTTCTGCTCCTATATCCCATAACACAATCCCTCATTATCCTCTTGAAAGAGTATTGAGTCCCCAGTGCATCACACACATGAACTTCTGCCATTACTCATGGGACTCTATGTGTGTGGGCCTGTGTCTCTTCATCTATTTTGCAGATGTCTGTTGTGTCTATGGTGTGTGTGCATTTGTGTGTGTCTCTGTGTATGTGTTTGTGTTTTTATAGACTGACATGAGGTTCTTCTTCAGTTACTCTCACCTTATTCCTTGAAGCAGGGTCTCTCAGCTGATCCCAGTGCTAATCTTTTCATCTAGTGCAGCCAGCCCTCTTGTTCTGAGCATCCCCATCTCTGCCTTCCCAGAGCAGGAAGGAGAGAGGGAGACTGCACAGACATGTTATGTGTCACATGGTGTTTCCAGGATTTATGTGAGATTCCTTAGATAGTCATCATAGTCCTGAGACATGGGTGTCATCAGCTTCATTTGGTAGATGAAGATAGTGAGGCATTGGGAGGTTCCGTAACTAGACAAGAGTGTGGAGGACTGAACAGTATGCTCAGAACATATCCGCCAGTCTTTCTTTTCTTAATTGGAAAGTATTTTTTTTATTTTACGCATATGAGGTTTAGCAAACGTACATGTATGTGCACCACGTGCATCCCTGGCCTGGGGAGGAAGAAGAGGGAGTCAGAGAGCCTGGAATTAGAGCCACAGACAGCTCTGAGCTGTCTAATCCCCTGGAACAGCAGTCAGTGCTTCTAAACTCTGAGCCATCTCTTCAGCATATACTTCTCCTTTCTGCCTCTACAGATGCCATGTGTCAGGTAACACAGAGACAAATGTGATTCTCTTCCAGGCCCAACCATGTGGATGATTCTAGAACAAAACCAAAGCTGGGTCTCTGAGTTCATCCTGCTTGGCTTCTCCAGTGACCCCACGACCAACAGCATCCTCTTCATTGTGTTCCTTCTCATCTACCTGTGCTCAGTCATGGGCAATGGGCTCATCATCATGTTGATCTGCCTGGACACCCAGCTGCACACTCCCATGTACTTCTTCCTCTGTATACTCGCCCTATTGGATATGGGCTATGTCACCACCACCATTCCCCAGATGTTGGTGCATCTTCTTGCTCACTCTCAGACCATCTCCTTTGCTGGCTGTTGGCTGCAGATGTTTGTGTTTGGTGCCCTGGGTATAACTGAGTGCACCTTCTTTGTTGTCATGGCTTATGACAGATATGTGGCCATTTGCTACCCACTCCGTTATACTGTCATTCTTAACTGGGGACTGTGCATACGATTGGCAGTTGGGTCGTGGGTCTGTGGTTTCCTCTCTGCTTTGCTACATACTTTCTTCACCATGACTCTGCCATATTGTGGGCCTAACAGGGTCAACCACTACTTATGTGAAGGCCCTTCAGTGCGTAGCCTGGCTTGCATGGATACTCATATCATTGAGTTGGTTGACTTGGTCCTGAGTGTTTTTCTGGTTGTTGTTCCCATTTCCCTAATTGTGGCCTCCTACATTCATATTGCTATGACAATTCTCAAGATCAAGTCCACCCAGGGCCGCTGCAAGGCTTTCTCTACCTGTGTCTCCCACCTGACTGTGGTCACATTCTTCTATGGTCCAGCCTCTTATGTCTACATGAGGCCCAATTCTAGCTACTCTCCTGAGCAATATAAGCAGATCTCACTCTTTTATAATGCTTTCACAGCCTTGCTCAACCCTGTGGTCTACAGTCTGAGGAACAAAGACATCAAGAGGGCATTTCTCAAGGTCATGGGACATAGTAGGATGGGCAGCTGAACTTGGATCCAAGAGGAGCTGAGTTAGAGTGCTCAATGTTTATGAAAGGGACAGAGTCTTTATTGTATGTGGCTTACCTGTGTGTTTGACCCAACACAGTAACTGATAACTGAGACAAACCACTGTGAATTCTTGGTGGCTGTTTTGATTGACAAGCTAGTCTACAATTCAAATCACTTTAGTAGTCTTACTGGATCATACCAGCTTGGTTTCATTTTTCTGAACAATTTTATTTTTTCTTTGGTACCCCTAACCCTAACCTAATAGAGCCAGGATGACCGTTTCTATATGTGACACTCAAAGGAGTCCACCTGCTTCACTCTGAACCTGTGTCCTTATCAGTCCTGATAGAAACAAATCTCTGCCTGGACTTGACTGCCTCTCCACAGCTACTGAAGGCTAACAATAGAAGTGAGAAGAGCTGGGGTCAGAGCTGTGGAACAATGCTTAGCAACAGCATTGCAGGAGCCAGGGCTGTGCCAAGGTGCTTCTGATTGGTGCTGATTGCCAAGTACTAAGGTGCAAATACACCCACCATGGCCATGGCATGGTTGCAGTGCATGCCACTGAACAGCAGTTGAGATCACGTGTCATCATACAGTGTTTCAACCAGCAAATGCACCACACCAAACACCTGCTAGAGCACAGAGCACAGGAAAATGGAGCTGCTCATCTGGACGTGCAGAGCTCAGGGCTTGTGTTGTCTTCACCTTATTTAATGCTGTGAATCCAACTCCAGCCTCAAGCACTGTCTCTACTTAGGTTCTATACACTGAGTCACATTCATAGACACGCTGTCTTTGTTTCCAATGCAATTTATCTAGTTGTCATGTTATAAATAACCTTCCCTATTGACTGTGTATGAGGAGCATCTCACTGCAATTCTAATTCTTTGTCAATCCTTCTTACCAGGAAGACTTTATGGTCCAGTCTTCTACTTCTGAATCCTTAGGAAACCAAGAGAAAGACAGAAGGTGGAGGTGGGGGTAGAGAGTCAAGGTCAAGAAACACTGACCAGAATATGTGTCAGGATGCTGCTATCTGACATCATCACATTTTCCTTCTCTAGCCAGCTTAGAAGAAAAGAGGTTACTATTGAAATTCTACAGAAGGGGAAACCGAGTCAGAATAACAGCAAGTTCAAGAGAACATGCTCTAGAGCTTGATACATTTAGATCTGATCCAATTTCTTGTTGTAAAAAGTTTTCCCCGGACCGTTTTGGGTCCGGGAGGTTTGCAACCTGACATGTGTGCAGCGGCTTTCAGACCCCAAAGAAATGAATCAGACATTTATATTACTTTAAACTGTTTGGCCCATATCTTAAGCACATTACTAGCTAGCTCTTTTATCTCAATTCAACCCATTTCTATTAATTGGTCCACCATGTGGCTCCCAGCCCATGGCTGGTCGGTACCTCTACATGTCTGTTCCTCTTGGGGGTCCGATGGAGAGTGACTAACTCCACCCTTTCCTACCTGCCTGCCCTCTGATTCTCCACCCACTTCTACAGTGCCGTGCATGGACCAAAACAGCTACTTTATTTACATCATACAGAAAACATTCTACCACAATTTCTTGTTTTATTCCAAGAGATATAAGCCTCAAAGACAAATTTTTCACTTCAGTGACATGGAGATGTCACTGCTGATTCTATGTTGGTACGTCATGTTGTGAGATATTTTACTCTGTGAAGAGGTACTGATGTGATCAGTATAATAAAAAACGGAATGCCAATAGCTAGACAGGAGGTATAGGTGGGTCTTCTAGGTAAAGGGATGAAGTGGATAACTGAGGCACTCATGATATGCCATAGAGACATGGAGAGTCAGACATACAGAATAGAAGAAAGGTTAAAAAAACACAAGGTAAGACATAGATCATTATTAGCAGATTAAAAGTTATAATAGCTTATAGGACTAGTCTAAACTAATGAAGAACTTTCATAATTGGTAATAAATCTCCATGTTGTTATTTGTGAGATCTCAACCCGAAGAAAAATGTGCCTATGACATCATGGTTGACACTTTTTTGTTTGTTATTTTTTTTATGAGCATGAACATTCTGCCTGTACATATGTGTGTATTCCACATGCATGACTGATTTTGGGGGTGGTTAGGAAGAGAGTATTAGATCCTAGGATTTGGAGATATAGCTGGTTGTGAGCTGTCAGGTTAGTGCTGGGAATCAAAGTTGGTCGTCTGCACACCCAGGAAGTACTCTCTTTTACTCACATCTAACGCACCAACCTCTATTTTTTATAACTCTTCATCAGTACCAGAGGTTCTGGGTAACTTGCTCAGATATCACACAGCAGAGAACGGAGGCCTGTGACTGCCCAGGGTAACTGAGGAAGGAAGAGGAGTGTGACACAAACATGGTCTCACTGAGTGTCAGGGTCAGGGTCTGGACAGTGAAACAGGAATCAGAATGAGAACTGAAGTCCCTGACCTGACATCAGGGGACCAGGTCCCACCTCCTCTTCTCTGAGCTGCTCTCATTCCCCAATTAGTCTAGAAAAGGGACCAGGTCACCACTCCTCCTCCTGTGGGTTGTTCCCTCCTGCTCTGCCCCAAGGGTCTCACTGCAGTGCTCTTGCTGACAGCATCCAGGGATCATCTCAGCATCCCCACTGGGAACAGAAATGGTCCTTACCCAGCTCTCCTGGGGAAGCTCAGAAAGGAGGCAGGGTCATAAAGCCTCAGCACCTGGTCCCTCTTGGAAGAGTTGAAAATGTCTGAACTTTCCTTTGTTAAACAGGACTTTATAGGGTATCATCTTCAGGAGCCGGGGCTGATTACTTGCAAAAGTAGTTAGATGTTCTTTCCCTCAACATCTTAGAATTTTTCTGGAGATCGAGCTATCTAGAATCCCCACTCTCTAGACTCAGATGTTTTATGAAGCTACCTCATAGGAGCAAGAAAAGCCACTCAGTGACACATTCCTTGGATTTGCAAGTGGTAAGATAGTCATTGGTGTTTGACTTGTGGGTGGGGTTCAGGCAAGTGTGTCTTGAAATAATAGTCAAGCCATTTATCTCCAGGTGCTCTGTGCATCCATCTCAGTCTCCTCAGATCTCTTCCCTCAATGACTGCTCTTCTTTTCTTTCTTTGTATTTTTTATTATTATTTTAAATGTTAGAAAGTCTCTCATACAGCCATAGTCTATTAGAAACAATTCTTTCTTAGTTGTGTGGGGTTGCAGTTAACAAAAGTGTAACATAGGGATTGTCTAGGTTGTTTTCAAAATTGATATCAGACCTCTCTAGCATTCTTCAGGTTGTAACCAGCCAATGAATAAGAAATGTAGGGTGTGTCCTCCCTGGGTTAGGTGGTAGCATGACAGCAAATGCTTTCTGGCCCATCTGAGTCCTGCTGAGTCTATAGTGTGGGTACCAGGATACAGCAGGTGGTCCTCCATGATGAATATCTAGGTGCAAGCCCTAAGGTATGAGAGAGGCAGAGATGTGCAGGATACTGGTGTTTGCATGGAGATTTGT
Organism: Sigmodon hispidus; assembly: GCA_004025045.1. NCBI lineage: Eukaryota > Metazoa > Chordata > Mammalia > Rodentia > Cricetidae > Sigmodon > Sigmodon hispidus. The sequence goes on along the minus strand of PVIH01020058.1, from coordinate 5,635 downwards.
ACATGGAGAGACTGCAGGCAGAAAAGACAGTTGTGCATGAATCTGAGTCTTCCCAGGCAGGCAGGTTGGGAATGACCTGTGCATCTGGCTAAAATGACAGGGCTTGGGAGCTGTTAAAAGGAATTTAACAGGATTCAGACAGTAGTAGTGTGACTTTTTTGAAAACTGCAGTACAGTCACATGGAGAACATGTTGTTGCAGACAAATGTCCAGCAGTGAGAAGAAGTGGACCCAAAGTCCTCCCCTAAACCAGAAGCCATGTGCAGCTGATGCCATCTAGGAAAAGAAAAATCTGTTTTTTCCCAATAGAGTGTCACTGTGCATGTCAGTTATAATCTAGGGCAGTACTCATGCCCCAACAGAGTTGGTCAGTAGGAGCCTTTTTCCATAGTTTGTTTTTGTATTTGTTTTGATTTTTGTCTTTAATTTTTAGAACAGTGTTGTTTGTTAGTCTGGATAGAGAATGGGAGGAGCAAGACCAGGAAGTTGGGTGGGGAGACGCTGAATGAAGTTAAAGGAGGGAAAGAATATGGTCTAAGTATATTTGATGTGATTTTTTCCTGTTTGCTGTAAATATGCTTTAACCATTTGTTAGTAAAGAAGCTGCTTTGGCCTATGGAAAGGAATCTGAGAGGCAGGCTAAAATCTAACTAGAGATAAAGGTTAAGGAGGGTGGCGTCAGTTAGAATTGCTACAGGCTGCTGCCCAGAATGCATGATGTAAGTCAGCACAGGTAAAGCCACAGAGCCATGTGGCAATAAACAGATGAATAGAAATGGGTTAAGTTGCAAGAGCTAGTTGGTAATGAGCCTGAGCCATAGTCCACACAGTTTGTAATTATTATAAACATCTGAAGAAACACTTTATGAGCAGCTGCAGAACTGCAGGTAGGAGATTTTTGTCCAGACTGAGAGGCTGGGACAGGACAATAAAATTTTGGCTACATATGTTGAGTGAAATATTTGTACAAATGAAAATAAAAAGGAATGTATTGAATCAGGAAAAGCTCACATGGAGATGTTAATGCAGAAATGCCAGGAGAGAAGATGGGTTTCTGACCTGGATGATTATGACAGCTGTGAGGGTGATGAGTAGTGACTGGTTAGGAGGGGATGGGGACGGGGAAGGAGAGGACTGAGGATGTCCATACATCTCTTTCATATTTCTACTCCATCAAAACCAATTCCCACCTTAGCCATTGTCTTGCTAATTAGCATGAATGATGCCCTAGTTTAGAATCTTCTTTATATATATAATTCTCTCTCACACTTTCTTTTTTTTAAAGATTTATTTATTTATTATGTATACAGTATACAGAAAAGGGCACCAGATGTCATCATAGATGGTTGTGAGCCACCATGTGGTTGCTGGGAATTGAACTCAGAACTTCCAAAAGAACGGTCAGTGCTCTTAACCTCTGAGCCATTTCTCCAGCCCCATTTAGAATCTTTTGACTAGTGTTTTGAAATTTCCTTTACAAGTTTTTCCTTGAGCATGTGTTCTGTGTGCCTTTGTGTTCACGTTTCAGAAATATAGTTGATATTTGTATTGCTGGGCTATAAATTAAATGTGTTCAGCTTTAGGGAACACAGCCAGGCCCACACTAAAGGGATCATTTTAATTTACTCCCCCATTGGATCCAGACACTCTTGTCAATCCTAGATGTCTGTTGTTGAAGCCCTGCTGGTAGGCGTGTGGTGATGGGAGACTGAGAAGAGGAGGGGGATGTTGGCACTGTGGTGTTCTCCTGGAATTTCCAGATGATTAATGGAGCTGAGGACCTTAGCCTCATCAGTGCGCACCAGACAGCTTCCTTGTGAAATGCCCTTTAGATACAGGTCACTATTTCATTGTAACATATGTTGCTATATTTGTGTCTTATGAATTCTTTGTATAAGTATTTAGAGTATTTTCTTTGATTATTATAGAGTACCATTATTTTTCCCATTAAGGAAAGTGTTCTTTTAAATAAATCTTATCTTTGCTTTCCGAAAAGTATGAAGAGGTTTATTATCAGGTTTGCATACAAAATTTTTTTTTCCTTAAGATTTACCACTAAACCTACAGTACACCTTGAATTAATTTTTGTGTGCAGTTAGAGTTAGGATTGAAAGTGAAAGATATAACTTTCCTGCTCCCATATCCACACAATCCATCAACATCCCCTGGGAAGACGACAGTGTCTTCAGTGCATTACACACATGAACTTTTGCCATTACTCATGGGACTCTGTGTGTGCAGGTCTGTGTCTGCATTTTCTGTCTTCTTCATTGACTGTCTACTCTTAATGTACATATGTCTGTATTGTGTGTGTGTTGTGTGTCTGTGTGTTTGTGTTGTGTATCCTAATTTGTGTGTGTGTGTGTGTGTGTGTGTGGTCAGAGACTGACATGCTTTAGTCCTCAGTTGCTCTCATGTTACTCATTGAAGCAGGGTCTCTCAGTTGAGCCCAGTGTGCATGGTTTCATCTAGTGTAAACAGCTCTCTTGTTCTGAGCATCCTCATCTCTGCCTTCCCATAGCAGGAAGGAGAGAGTGAGACTGCACAGACATGTCAGGTGTTACATGGTGTTTCCAGGATTTATGTGAGTCTCCTTAGATAGTGATCATAGTCCTGTGACATGAGTGTCATCAGCCTCATTTGATAGACGAAGAGACTGAGGCATTGGGAGGTTCAGTAAATAGAGAAAAGTTCACAAAACAGAACAGTGTACTCAGAATCTGCACCCATCAATTCTTTTCTAAGTTTAAATGTATTATTTTTTATTTCATGTATATATGTTTTTGCCTACCTGCTTGTCTGTGTACCACATGCATCCCTGGCCTCGGAATGAAGAAGAGGGAGTCAGAGTGCCTGGAATTAGAGCCACAGACAGCTATGAGCTGTCTTAGTCCCTGGAACAGCAGTCAGTGCTTGTAAACTCTGAGTCATGTCCCCAGCATATGTCCTCCCTTTCAGTCGCTGTAGCTGATACGTGTCAGGTAACACAGAGACAAATGTGATTCTCTTGTAGGCTCAACCATGTGGATGATTCCAGCGCAGAACCAAACCTGGGTTTCTGAGTTTATCCTGCTTGGCTTCTCCAGAGACCCCACGACCAACAGCATCCTCTTCATTGTGTTTCTTCTCATCTACCTGTGCTCAGTCATGGGCAATGGGCTCATCATCATGCTCATCTGCCTGGACACACAGCTGCACACTCCCATGTACTTCTTCCTCTGCATACTTGCCCTGTTGGATATGAGCTATGTCACCACCACCATTCCTCAGATGTTGGTACATCTGTTTACTCATTCTCAGACCATCTCCTTTGCTGGCTGCTGGTTACAGATGTATGTGTTTGGTGCCCTGGCTACTACTGAGTGCACCTTGTTTGTTGTCATGGCTTATGACAGATATGTGGCCATTTGCTACCCACTGCGCTATACTGTCATTCTCAACTGGGGACTGTGCATACGATTGGCAGCTGGATCATGGGTCTGTGGTTTCCTTTCTTGTTTGTTACATACTTCCTTCACCATGAGTCTGCCATATTGTGGGTCTAACATGGTCAACCACTACTTCTGTGAAGGCCCTTCAGTGCGTAACCTGGCTTGCATGGATACCCACATCGTTGAGATGGTAGACCTAGCTTTGAGTGTTTTTCTGGTTGTTACTCCCATTTTTCTCATTGTGACCTCCTATGTTCATATTGCCAAGGCAATTCTCAAGATCAAGTCCACCCAGGGCCGCTGCAAGGCTTTCTCAACCTGTGCCTCCCACCTGACTGTGGTCACATTCTTCTATGGTCCAGCCTCTTATGTCTACATGAGGCCCAACTCCAGCTATTCCTCTGAGCAAGATAAGCAGATCTCACTCTTTTATAATGCCTTCACAGCCTTGCTCAACCCCATGGTCTACAGTCTGAGAAACAAAGACATCAAGAGGGCATTTCTCAAGATCATGGGGCATGGTAGGATGGGCTGTTGAACCTGGATGTAGGAGGAGCTGAGTTAGAGTGTTCAATGTTTATGAAAGGAACAGTGTCTTTATTGTATGTAGCCAACATGTGAGTTTGGACAAACATAGTAATTGATAACTGAGACCAACCCCTGTGCTTGGTGGCTGTTTTGATTTACAGGCTAATATAAGGTCTAATTCAAAGCACTTTAGTAATCTACCTAAATAATCTACCTGTATAGATTTTTTTTAACAATTTTTATTTATTCTTTAGGAAGTTCACATCACGTACTCCAATCTCAGTCATTTCCAATTTCTTTCTGATCTGTCCATCACCTTTATATCTTTATCCCAAAACAAATAAAAAATTGAAATACAGAACCCAATGTCTTTGTGACCTTTCTGTGTCATGTCCAGTTTCTTTATCAATCCTAGCCTTCTCTCATACCAGACACAGCTGTTGCTTCTCCTGTTCTGTAGGATTGGACCACTATGCTTCTCTGTTTCTCCTCATCTCCATCTCATATTCATTTGTCACAGTGGCATTGGAAGGTGAGCTGTGTCTGGTCATAAGCCCTTTTGTCCTATTAGGTTCATTTGCAAACATTTATTGCAATAAGGCATTGTTTTTGTTAAAGGTCTTTGTCTACTACAGCATCAACACTCTACCTTCATCTAGTCCTTTTTCTGATATTCTATTGTTACCTAGAGTCTTGTAGAATCTGTGGCTGTGGATCTACAGAACAAGCCCCTTTATGCTCTCCAGCAGCTCATAGATAGGGTAAATATTGGGATGAGCCAAATGAAGACCCTGGATCTGAGTCTGGGTGGTAGCTACATTAGTCAGCCTGGTTTCTTTACTGTGCTTCTCCCCAACAATGTGTGGGGCCATGTATTCCTGACTGAGTATTAGATGAGCCCAGCTTTTCTACATGCTACTACCTAGAATGTCTTACATCTCCTGGTCTGAGGCTAGGTTTGATCTCTTGTGAGCCACAGCCTGCAAGGGACTTGCTCTCTTCGGGTGGTGGCCATTGAGGTAAGAGACCAGCTCTCCTATGCCCATGCCAGGAGGGGTTGAATTGGTTCTTCTGAGCCTACAACAGTACTGGTACTACAGGTCTGTGATTGATGGGGCCAGATCTCCCAAGTTCAGTCACCAGTGAAAGTTTGGACCACCTCTCCTTGTGGTGGAATGTTTTTTATATAATGTAAATAAAAGAACTGTTTGTGCCCATGTATGCCACCGTAGAAGTGGGTGGAGGATTAGAGGTAGCCAGGTAGAAGGAGGGTGGAGTTAGTCAATGATATAAAAATAATTAAAAAAATAAATAGATTTTAATTCATTGATATAAACTTAAAATTAATTTTGTTATACTCTTTATATTTTTCTACTCTTAATTAAAATATAATACTGATATAACTCATCTAAAATTATAATATATAATTAAAAAATACAAATTAATAATCATTTATAATAAACAAACTTATAGTCATATTAATTAAGTTTTTATAAATATACAAAAATATATTTCAATTAGATAAATAGTCTTCAAACACTTCAAAGACATACAAAATGTAACATTTAAGATATTTTAAAAACTTAAACTTTTCTAGACAATAAGACAAGTCTGTTCCTGACAACACCAATATATTTAAAAAAAATAGACATTAAAAAAACTTCATATAAAATTTA
>PVIH01020057.1:0-33574 GCA_004025045.1 Sigmodon hispidus | reverse complement strand
CACACACACAAACCGCTAAGTATAATAATCTTTGAGGTCAGCATTTCTTCCCAAGAAACCGAACCATTTCCCATAGAGCCTCCTCACACCGCATCGTTTCATTACAAGGGACAGTCAAGTCATTGGATATGAAATTAAGAAACACAGGTCAATGTCCCTGAGGCCCCACTGACTCACTTCATACTCCCAGAAGAATCACTCAATCACTGACTCACCCTCCCTCACTCTTCCTTAAATGAGAAGAAGTGTGCTTCCTTATGCCGACATGCTGCAAGAATAAGATGGTTTATTTTGTTAGACAGCTTTGAACTTGCTGGATGAAAGAAGCTATTTAAATACAAAGGAAGAGTAAAGATGCTTGAGCCAGATGCTTGCTGCAGTAGAGTAATCAGGACCACACTTTCTTATTGAGACTACTGTTGGTCAGAGCCTTGGGCACGAGTTACCTGTGCCACACTCTACCATTTAGAGAAAAGAACAGAGTTACAGAGAAGCAGAGGGCATGACCTTCCCTGAGCACCCCATAGTAAAGTCCCAAGTCCCCATAAGCAAATCAGTGTCCACGTGGACAGCTGCCAGTGGGCAGGCATCGTAGCATGAGATAGATGCCTAGAAGCACAGGAGCCACATTCTAACTTAACCTCCTTCTCTTTACCAGTAGAGCTTGAGGCTATGACCCTTCTGCACCTGACCTTCTATCAGGATAGGGGCCGGATTAAACCAGCAGCAGCTGTCCTTTGTATGCTCCACAGCCAGCTGCTGTCATTTGTAGGGTTTATAAAGCAGAGGGTGGGGTGCAGAGCCTGCTCAAGTGCCTGTGGTTTCTCCAGTGAGTAAGAACTAGAAAGCAGAAGTCAGAGGTTGGGAGGAGACAAAAGACTGTCAGGATCACACCCAGCCCCACCAAATTCCCTGATGCCCTCCTTAGTGGTTGTAAAACTTCTTTTTAAATATCTCCAGAGATGTTTCTTATCTTGGTCAGCTGGGATGCTGAGTTCTGGAGACCTGTCTGTTCTTAGCCACACCTGCTTCACACAGTACCTACAGATTATGTAGCAGTTACCTGTGGGTTCTAAGCCAAGGCATCTGACAGAAGAACTCACCAGGGGAACTTCATGGGGAGCTTAAGTGAACCAGTATGCCTGGATCGTTCCAGACAGTATGTGAAACTCAGCAGTTGCCATCATTTCACACTTTCAAAGTTTCTACGTGTGCAAGCGACATTATCTCAATGGCCCAGTGGACTCCTCACCCATGGGGTGCATTGGGAAAGCATGACCAAGCCTTTCTATACTGTCTGGCCAAATGGGGGCTTACCCTAGACTTATACCTAGCCCAGGGGCTCTCAAACTTGCGTATGCATCAGGTCATCTGAAAGACTTGATAGAAGCAACTTCCGGTTTAGAGTTTGGAGAAAGGCTGAATACTGCACACCCCATCAGTCCTTGTTGGTGCTGCTGTAGCTAGTTGGAGGTCCGTCATTCCAGAACTAGCCCTAAAGCTTCTGTGTAACTTTGCCCTTCAAAGCTTCCAAGGAATGGACTTTGAACTTTCTTCAAAGAGTCTGGTTCGAGTCTTGACTCAGCCACTAAGAAGAACAGCTGTTCTCTCTTTGCTGCTGTTGTGGTACCCAGGGCTCCTTTGAAGCCACTCCCAGGAGGTGTCTGATATCATACTTGGTATTGACACAGTATCAGGGTGTGTACTGGCAGTCTTCACTATCCAGAAGGTCCTGAGGTGTGTTGATCTTTCTCTGAAGCAATACCTGATATGCTTGTTTCTGCTCTGGGTGGGCCTGATGAGACTTGGCATCTGGGTCAACACAAGGCCACCAGGGCCTCTGCCTCACATAGGTGGTCTGACACAGGACATGAAAAAATAGGCCATGGAAAAGCAGGTTAAGAATCCCCAACTTCTTCAATAAACCAAGATACCCTGAGACATTTCCAGGCCCAGAGAACAAGTTAACCCCATCTTGTAGCAGTCTCCAGCTACAAGAACTTTGATGATGCTGCTATTATTGGTCACCAGAGTCCCCCTTACTTGGTCTCATGTTCATGCACTCACCATCTGCCTCCAGAGAAAGTTTTTCCAAAGGAGAATAGGGCATGATTGTCCTGCGTCTTGGGTTTTGTGAAGCCTGTATACTGAGCCCAGGGAACTGCATGTGCAGCATGAGAGATGAGCCAAGTCTTCTCCATTTACAAAGGAACTTACCAGCATGTGCTGAGCCCAGACTTGCACATGCCTGGAGATGTAACATGAGTCTCAGCTCCAGGGTTAATAAAAGAGAAAGTGGTCTTAACTGAAACATGGTAGGTCACAGAGTCGGGGCCCTGTCTGCCCTGCAGCACACCCCTTATCTGGGATTAGAGCCCACTGCTGCACCTGCTAGTGGCTGATCTCCACCAGAGTCCCCACTCTGACACCATGTCCCTACAGTACCCTGTTAAGATTCACAGTAGGCTCGGTATTCAACTGAATTCAGAGCATGTCCCAAGAGTCACACTTCATACAGGCTCAGGAGAAGGATGACATACACAGGTGCCTCCCTGCTCTCCACTCAAAGCCTCAGACCTACTCACCCACTGTGTCCCTCAGTGGCTTCTCTAGGCTCTGTAAAGAAGCCACACCTGCCCCTTCCAGCAGCCCCCAGGGCTGTGGTCTACAGACATCTCTTATGGAAAACCAGGAGAGAGGGAAAATCAGTCTTTTCCATGATGATGCCTACTGATAAATTATCTAATCTCAAGTGGTCAGCCCTAAAGAAATACATAAATGAGTGTGACACAAAATGTACTTCACAGTATATATATTTTTATATACATATACATTTTATGTGTATGAAAACAATAATTAAAGAATAAGAGGTTATGAATTTGAGAAGGAGGTGGGGTACTCAGAGGAAGCTGCAGGAGAAAGAAGAGAGGTCAACATAATACAAATGACATTTCATGTATGAAATTCTCAGAACTTCTTAGTTTCACTTTTAAAACTTCTGGTCCTGTCTACTATGACTACACATCGGTTAAGATGGGCAGTGATTAATACTTTATGGTGTCTGTTCTTGGGGCCTCACTCCTTTGGCCTTTGTCCAGCCTATAGATGATATACATTCAACAAATCAGATCTTTCGTCTCTTCTGAAATGGTTTTGTCTTTCTGTGAAGTGCATCTAACTAGTCTGTTGGTTATTTGAGAAACTTGAAAATATTTCTTTAAATGTTTATGGGATATCTTGCCTGGATATATATATGTACACTACATGCATGTAGAGCCCATAGAGGCCAGAAGAGGGTGTCAGATTCCCTGGGACTGGAGCCATGGACATTTATGAGCCTCCATGTGGACAGTGGGCATGGAACTCTGGTCCTCTGAAAGAGCAAGCAGGACTTTTGTCTGTTGAGCCATCTCTCCAGCCCCTATTTTTATTGTTTTTAGTTAGCTAACAAAGTAGCAAGGAGGCAGCTTAACATTTGATACAAGCTTTGTCCAGTTTGTTAGTTCCCTTCTACCACCCTTTCAGTCAGTTTCCCAGACTTGGCTACTCTATCACCTTTCCACTTACATTCCTCAAAGATTGCTATCCTCCGTGCCTCTCACTGCCTTTTGTTATAGAAGTATCTGGCCCCCCGTCCTGACCCACCTACCGCTGCTTAGCACCCCCAAAATGACTCAGATGCTTATATTAATTACATGCTGCTCAGTCAATGGTTCAGGCTTATTGCCACCTAGCTCTCTCATCTTAACTCAACCCATTTCTATTAATCAGTGTTGTCACGTGGCCTGTGGCTTACCTATTTTCTTACATCTTGTTTCTATGGGCGACTGAATCGTGCCTCTCCTGACTCAGCCCTCCTTCCCCCTTTGTCTATGCTCAGATCTCCCATCTGCTTCTAAGATGCCCTGTCAAAGGTCAAAACAGTCCTTTTATTAACCAATGATATTCACAGCATACAGGAAGACATCTCACATCACCCACCCATCCATGGGCTCTTTTCTAGATGCTTCCCATCTACTCCCACCTCCCTCCTAGATAAATATATTTGTCAGTTAAAAACTAGGTTCTGCCTAGAAGAGAGGGCATGTAGTATCTATCTGAACCCAGAATTCCTTGTTTAATACAATGTTTTCTGGTTCCATCCATTTTTCTGTGAGTGTCCTCATTTTTAGAGCTGAGTGAAAGTCTACTGAGTATATGAACCACATTTTTATTATTCATTTATCTGTTGATGAACATCTCTATTGCTCCCATTTCCTTGCTGGTGTAGAAAGAATATTGATAAACATGGATGTGCAAGTGTAGTATTACTAATAGGATGTGGAGTCCTTTGGGTAAATAACCAGGAGTAATACAGCCAATTCACAACCTGCAACTGATTTTCATAGTAGCTGTACAAGTTTGAATTCACACAGCAGGGAATGGGGGCTCCTCTTTTTCTATAGACTCTCCAGTATTTGCTGCCATTTTTTTCTTGGCGGTATCTACTCTGACTGGGGTAAGATGGAGTCTCAAAGCAGTTTTAATTTTCATTTCAACAACAAAATTTTCATTTTCCTAGTCTTCAAATATGTTCAGAGCATCAGATACTTTATGAGTTTGTTTCTAAAACAAAGAGCTAGTGGCTAGTTGTCCAATAAATCCTAGAAAGGAGTAACCAGCTGACTTCCAGTCCCTGATTCATCATGTAGCTCTTTAAGACAGCAGAAAAGATTTCCAAGCTGAATGGATCACAGAGTACTCAAGTCTGGGACTTTCAGAATTAAAATCCGTCTGATAACTTCTCTCCGTCCCTATATCTAGTCAAGAGCTTCTCAGCCTGTGGATCACATATCAGATATCCTGCATATCATATATCTATATTACAACTCACAACAGTAGCAAAATTACAGTTATAAAGTAGAAACAAAATAATTTTATGGTTGTGAAACACCGCAACATGAGGAACGATATTAAAGGGCTGCAGCATTAGGAAGGTTGAGAAGCACTGTTCTAGTCTGTCATTTCCCAAGTGGTCCATGAACTCCCATGGCTCGGGTTCCCATGTTTTAACCAAGACACTTGGATTCAGAAATAACCAGCATCAAACCCTGCCTTAAGGCACTCACAGTACATGAGCATGGTTTGTAAGTCCTCTGTGCAGACACAGAACTGCCTGCTTGCTTCACCTGCCTGTTACTCTCATTTATCCTTTGTTCACTCATTCAACAAACACTTAATTAGTGCCTACGCTTGACAGGCAGGTGCTTGGGCAGGCCGGAGGCTGGTGATAAGACAGCAAAGAAGTCAGGGGTTTTCCCTCAGCTATCTATGTCTTTGTTCTGCCTATGGAACCCAATATGATCACTGGGCTTGGGAGATGTTAAAGAAGCACCTACTGGAAGTACCTGAAACTTGATGATAAGGACAACTTGCACAGGCAGACAGGGTTTTCTTTGCTTAAAAAAACTATATGAAAAAAAAAAAAGAGTACTTTGGTTTGAAGCTTGCAATAGGCCTACTCCAAACATCAGGGCCACCAAAAAAACAGGTTTAAATGACATAATATATATATGCAATAAGATCAAACATAGTATTTTCAAGTCCTGTAAGATTGAAATTTATGCTCAGCTGTTTTAAAAATGTAGGCTGCTTCCATGTCATAGCTCTGCACTGGTGGCCCTTGAACTTCAGTCTATGTCAGAACAGCCAGGACTTAAGGCAGTGCAGATTTCCAAGCTGAAGTTTCTCACACAATAAATTTGAGGTCAGGCCTGAGAGTGTCCAGCAAGGCTCTTGACACTGATGCTGCAGATGCAGGACCACAGTTAGAGTGCATGACCCCTGCTCTATGGCAACAGGTTTGCTCTGTGGTGACTCTCAATGAAATATCAGGTAACAATCTGATGAGACCAAAAGGAACCAATGATTGAAATGTGACCTTTACATACCAGTTAAAGTAGTTTCATGGGCAACAATTTACCTAACATGTACTAGAACCCAGGATCCATTCCCAGCACCACAAAAAATAAATAAATGAAATCTGTGTGTGCACTGTCCTCAAGATAATAAACAAGGTCTGTTTATTTCCCTGGTTCACTCTTCATGACCAAAGTATGCTTTGTGAGAACTTCTAAGACAAAAGAAGAATAAAGAAGGAACCAGAAGAAGTCTGGGGAGAAGACAGGTGTCATGAAGAGCAATGTTTATAGAGATCAGATGAAGGAGACATGAGGTAATATTATTAACACCTATTACATGCTGGGAATTGTCACACACACACACACACACACACACACACACACACACACACACACACACACGCCTACCTAAAGGTTGACATATACTACTATAGAAATGTTGACTATTTCCAACATCCCACCAAGTTTGGTACTGTGTGCTCTGTACATATGTTTTATACCTTAAACTCTGGCTATAATGTTGTACAAATACCTGCATATAATATAGAGATATAGCTCAGTGGTTAATAGCACTGGTTGCTCTTCCAGAAGACCGCTCAGCACCCACCCTGCAGTTCACAAACCATCTCCCAGGGGGTCCAAAACTCTCTTGTGTACTTTAAGAGCATCAGGCACACAAATAAGGCACATACATACATTCTAGAAAAACACTCATACTCATTTAAAATTTATTATTATTATTATTATTATTATTATTATTATTATAAAATAAAGAAAAAAGCTCAGAGTAATTGAGTAGCTTGTCTGACACCCAGTGCTAGAAGGAAGGCACAGACCTTGAAATGCAATAGCAAACTCAGGTCTGTCTGCCTCTCAAGCCCAAGCTCATTTTGATCTCCCAGACAGCATGAAGGGATCAGAGAGTAAATTAAGACTGAACACTAATCCAAGTGAAGTATCAGGCATCCAGAGCTGCCCACTCAGTTCATCCAGCAAATAGACACCAAGTGTCTGCTTGGGGTCTCTCCTGTGGTAAGCCAGAATTTCAGAATAGAGTCCCTAGAGGTGTTTGAACAGATGAGAGAGATCATCAAAGGAGCAATTTGGGACAAGTCATTTGGCACCCATAATGTGAGTGTTCAAGAATGGACACACTGAACCTCTACTTCATAGGCTTTTGAGCCTACAAGGCATCTCCCACAAATCTGCATTCCTGAAGCAGGACACAAAAGAACAGCGGCCATGTGCACAGGATGTATGTGGTGCTAAAAAGACAGGAGAGGATCTGGAGGCACTACCAGGAGCAGAGTGGCACATAAATCTGTAATCCTGGCACCTGGGAAACCGAGGCTGGAGAATCGGTGGGACCTGCAGTCCTGCTTCATTTACATAGAAAATGCCAGGCCAGTCAACGCTGCACATCAAGACCCTGTCAAAGCCACCAACAGTACCAGGAGGAGGAGCAAGGTCAGAGACCAGAGATGTCCTAGAGTTGAGCAGTTCAAGTATAGGGGTCAGAGGAGAGAGAATATTCAAAGAAGGACTGGAGCCCCTCTTGGAGAACAGTCATGTTGAAGGAAAAGCCAGTTGGAAGGGAAACATGCCATGCAGGGATCAGAGATGAAGGCCTGGGACCAGCAAGATGCCTAGGGGAGATCTGGAGCCACTGAGAAATTTTTCTCTCATTCCTGCTACAGCCTTCTCCTCCTGGCAGGCAGATAGCCCACGGGCTCTCATCTAAATCGAAACCGTGATTCTCACCAGGACAGTCTGTGCCCCAAAGAGGAGGTAATGTTTAGAATCTCTGAAGCAGGTGGTGGAGAAGATATTTCGGTTAGAGGGAGTGTCTCTTAAAAACAAGCATAACCTGTATTCTAAATGAGCTGTCTTCTAGCCTTGATGGGAGGTTGGCATTTGTGTTTTTTAAAGTTAAGATAACATTAAGCAAGATGTGGTATTTTTCTATTTATCAAGTGGGAAGGAATCTTTGAGAAGTACTGAATTAAATGAGAGAAAAGGAAGAATACGAACAACTCACCAAGCTGTGCCCCTGAAGCTCACTGTAGGGGCCCATCAGCGGGAACAAATTTGATTATGTTCTGGCCAGAAAGATAAAAAGAGAAAGTTAAGACAGGTGAAGGGTTATATATAACTACATTAGACAGAAACGTTACAGAACATACAAACAGAAGGGGGAGGGTGGTACAGACAGACAGACAGAGATGGAAGAATGGGAAGGAGAAAAAAATACACGAGAGATTTTCTTAGTCCAGATAAGTCGGGATTCTTAGCTTTTGAGTGGGAGCAGAAATGAGGTCCTTCCCCAGAGTTCTCTCAGGAATTAGCATATCCATTCTTAGGGCCAGCAGTACCACCCTCCACTTCACTGGGCTTCATAGGTAACAATATTTAGACTCAAAAACCCCATGCTTTGGGATGCTGAACAAGTGTCATAGTGTAAAGCCTAGAGAGAGACAGCGAGGGACATGATAACTCACCAGTCTAGTAGCAGGGCTGGTGGCCTGAAGCTGATGGACTTGACCCTAGATGGCCCCAAAGTTGATCTTATCCTAAACCAAGAGAGAAAACATCTTAGAGAAGCAAAATAAAAACCACCTGGAAACAAGTGGCCAGTATTGTAACCAAAGCTGCCACACTGCTGCCACACTGAAGACAAAAAGATACAGTCTGTGGATATGTAGTGATACAGCGAGGCAGAGAGACGGCCGGCCTATGGACAGATGGGACAGACAAGCTGTTAGAAGAAAGGGACTTAGGATTTGGTACCAAGGACATCCCTTAGCTTGCATGACCCATTAAACAGAAGGACCATGGTTGTACCTTAAAATATGATGCTTCTAGATTGTATTGTAGGAAGCCCATCAAGAGCCCCTGAACATTTTTTAAAGTGTTTATTGTTATATGTTATACATAATAATAAGTTTCACTATGACATGTTCACATATGTAAAAAATGCAATATGATCAGGCTCACCCTCCATTATCTTTTCTTGTCCCCCTCCCTGCCCCCACTGAACCCCCTTCCTCTTCCCAACACTTTTATTTTCTACTCTCATATCTATCTTTTTATTTTGCTAACACAATTAGTTTTATTAGAGTTGCTTTCAGGGTTTTTATTGGAGCATGAACACCTCACCACTGAAGAAAGTCTCTCTCTCTCTCTCCCCAGAAACCATCAATGGCCTATAGATCATCATGAAGAGACAGGATCTTTCTTTTATTATTTAAGAAAAAAATTTATTCACTTTACATACAGACCAGATTCCCTCTCGTTTGTCCCACTTGTCCCCAGCCTTCTCCTCCCCCAATCTCTTCTTCCAAAAGGGGAAGGCCTCCCATGGGAGTTCCAAAGCCTGGTACACTCAGTTTAGGCAGGACCAACACACACACACACACACCACAGCATCAAGGTTGAGCAAGGTGTCCCACCATAGGTAATGGGCTCTATAAAACCAGTTTAGCATCAGGGATAAGTCTTGATCCCAGTGCCAGGATCCCTCAAACAGTCCAGGGAGAGAAATGTAAGAGATATCTCTATAGAAGAGACATTATGGGGTTAGGGAGAAACCTGTGCTGGAAAAATCCCAGGAATCCACAAAAATGGCCCCAACTTAGACTACTAGCAATAGTGGAGAGGGTGCCTGAGCTGGCCTATCCTGAAATCAGATTGGTGACTACCCTGTCATCATAGAGTCTTCATCCAGTAACTGATGGAAGCAGATGCAGAGATCCACACAAAGCATCAGGCTGAGCTCCAGGAGTTCAGATGAAGAGAGGGAGGAGGGATTATATGAGCATGGGGGTCAAGATTATGATGGAGAAACCTACAAGGACAGCTGACCCAAGCTAGTGGAAGCTCACGGACTTTAGACGGACAGCTGTGGAGCCTGCAAGAGACCAGACTAGGCCCTCTGCATAAGGGAGACAGCTGTGCAGCTTGGATTGTTTAAGAGACAGGATCTTACAAGTTCCTCCCTTCTCTATGACAGAATGTTAATGGGTCCAGACTTGGGCAGGTGATCACAGTAGCTGAGGGTATGCGAACACCATGGCTCGGTCATGCCCAGAAGGAGCTTACACAACACTTTTCCCCTCCTCCTGCTCTTACATTCTTTCCACCCTGTCTTCTACCATGTTCCCTGAACATTAGGGTTATAAATGGCCCATTTAGGGCTGAGCATTCAACAGCCATTTATTCCCAGCATTTTGAGCAAGTGTGAATCTCTGTACTTACCGCTGTCCACTGCAAAAAAAGAAGTTTCCCTGACGAAATTGACAGGAATCTCTGGGTGTAAGCTCAATTACTTGTAAGGCAATTTGATGGATGCATTATGCCTCCATCTCCCAAAACATTCTTGACTTGTGACAACACAAAAACTTCTTTTCCTGATGTCAGGTGGGCCACTCAAAATGAGAAATAAAAAAGGTTCCAGTAACAATCATGATTATTTAATCAAGAGCTATGGCTAAGCATCCAGGACATCAACATGGATAGCTAGGGCTCTTTAAGCTGAGCCTGGGAATATGCCTCTGAGTTCCTTTTTCCTGCTGGAAAAAGACAGTATCTGAGTACTTTCCACCTGCCAGGAACATTGGATGAGTGTTCTCCCTCAACCTAGTGGAAAAGTATTGCAATCATTTTACTTTCACCAATGAGAACTAGGTGTGAAGAGGTCATCACCGTAGTGACTCAAGCATCACAAGACAGGATTGGAAATCAGTTCTGCATGACTCTAGCGAATGCTCTCTCTCTTCTATATGTAGGTGCCACAAAAAGAGACCAATTTTGTTTTAGTCTTGGACTCAGGTACATAGGTGAGCTAGGAGTTGAGATTTTGTTCTTGTGGGTGTACTCTGTGTCTGCTAAAACCTGGAGTGGCTGTCACAGGATAGAGAGCACCATAGCCCCTCAGAACTGCTTCTTCCCCTGCCATTCAATCATGGCCTTCTGTGAACCACTCTGGTCTTTGCCAGAACCCTGTTTAGAAGGCCATAGAGACTTAGAGGGCTCTGTGGCAACTGCAGTTCTCAAAGCCAGAATGTGTGGAGCAGCAACAACAGAGAATCCACATATCTGTAACAGTGTCTCTCTAAAGAAAAGTACATCTGGGAAGTGAGCCAGAACCAAGACAATTGTCCCCAGTACCTACGCTGGGCCTGCAGGCCTTAAGAATTTCATGCCTCTGTGAAAAGGGCCAATTTGGATGAGAGATAAAACTTGGCAACTTGACCAAAGCAATTCTCAACATGACCAACCTCCTTTTAACTAAACTGGAACTGTAAGTGGGTGAGTTTGCTCTTGGATGAAATACCAAAAGTCCAAAGATGCCAAAAGCATGGTAGGGGCATGTTAGTTCTGAGCTGTTCTGAAGGAATTCAAGCCTGGTAACAGGCATCATTTCCTTCTACCAGTCTGTAAAGAACTACAAAGTACACATCCAGAGTCAGGGAAAAGCATTTGTCCAGAGACTTAAAACCCCACAACCCCATTTGCAATGGTGTGTCAAGGACAATGAGAACCCAGCAATTGAGGACCACCACATGAACAGCAGCACCAGCATGACAGCAACTGGT
This sequence comes from Sigmodon hispidus, assembly GCA_004025045.1. Classification (NCBI taxonomy): domain Eukaryota; kingdom Metazoa; phylum Chordata; class Mammalia; order Rodentia; family Cricetidae; genus Sigmodon; species Sigmodon hispidus. Next base: position 22,080 of record PVIH01020057.1, on the reverse strand, counting down.
GTGCTGGGTGCCTTGCAAGGTGATGCAGGCACACAGCTTCATCTTTAAAAACTTGGAAACTATAAACAGGAACTCAAATCCCAGAAGTACTGAGAATAGTGTGAGCTTTAATGAAACATAACTGTGTTATTACCACAATTGTTTTTAAAAATGAGCCTAAATGAACAACAGAAAGCTACTATTTTGGAAAGATCTGCTACCTGCATTTTAGTAGAAATGTCTCTAGGGATGTCAAGTGTTTTCAGAAGGAAGCTTAAGAAAGGAAGAAATGGGTACATCTTGACCTCAGTTCCACCACCATAGTATCCTGCATTGGAATTCTGACTTCAGAGTCATCTCCCAACACCATTATGAGGAGTGAGGCTAGCAGTTGATAGCACACAGCCTGAAAGAAAGGCAAAAGAAATGGATACCTGGCAAGGACAGCCAGGGAGGCTGCAGGGAGAGATAAAAGAGCCAAATAAAGAAAGTTAGAAGATGCTTCAGTGGTAGACAGATGAGACGAGACCCAAAGGGCCCAATGGCAAGTGTGCCATCAACCAAGTAGGCAAATCAAAGGGATCTATGCTGACAGTTCCACTGCCACTTGCATCTGTGTCTTTAATCATCCAGGAGACTGGGGATGGGGCCATGAGAGGACATGGCCATCAGTTATGTAACGTTCTGTCAGCACATAAGTGCATGAGTCACTAAGCAAAGATACACATGAAGGTGTGTTCCTTGTGCTGAGATCTGCAAGCACCTCCATTATCTCTGAGGAATCACCTGACAGTCAGGTATGTGGTTTGGCCAGGGTTCACCTAAACGACATATATGCAATGCTCACTCTCCAGAAGTCTCTAGTACATGTTCAACACACTCTACAAACAGGTCTACCTAGAGGGACTAAACTTATCCAGTCCTGATCTGCTTGTGCTGAGGTAACCAACAGGCTCAGAGACAGAGTCAACATCAGTAATGGACATGAGGATATCTTGATGTTTTCATTCATCGTGAGGCTGCCCAGAGGTAGGATAAGCTAATGCAGGAAGAAATTACAGGGTTGTGTTGAAGTTGATCAAGAAGTTGGGATCAACTGAGAAGGCCAAGCCACTGTTCAAAACTTCTCTCTCAGCACCCTTATATCCCATCACAGCTCAGTTGTCATTGGTCAAAGTGCTTTGGCACCATTGTCTTAATTATCTACCATCACCTCGTCACTTGGATGCTAGGTTTACTACCCTAGTTCCTCTCTTCATTAAGTAATGATGGTAAATTTGAGGAGCCACTTGAGTTTCTGATATTAGATTCTCCATGGGAAGGTCAAATTTCTATATTAATTTATAGAGGAGAAAATTCTTTCAGCATCAGGTTCTTTCTCCTTGATTGGGTATTTACCTGTTTATTGTTTGTCACATGAAAGCATGAATATTCATTTCTGTTGGTCAGTAATGGCGTAGGAAGGATAAGTCCATATAGAGACAGACTAAATATGAGCCCAGTCCAGTGGCAAGAGCGATGGAAATGGAGCATGAGAGAAGGGCGCTTGAAGCTTTTTCTCAGACCTGTGTCCACAAATCTTTCCATGTGGCATCTGACTTTAGACAAACCAGTCTCTGGAGACAGTGTCTTAGTTACTTTTCCTGTTTCTGTGTTTAAAAAAAAAAAAAAAAAAAAAAAAAAAAAAAAAAAAAAAAAAAAAAAAAAAAAAAAAAAAAAAAAAAAAAAAAAAAAAAAAAAAAAAAAAAAAAAAAAAAAAAAAAAAAAAAAAAAAAAAAAAAAGCAACTAAAGGGGAAAGGGTTTATTTAGGCTCACTGCTCAAAGATACAGTCCACCATGTTGGGAAAGACCTGATGGCAGAAGCCTGAGGCAACAGGTACATCTGCAGTCAGAAGACAGAGCAATCAAGCTCTGCCAGTTAGCTGCCTCCTTTATTATTCAGTCTAGGACCTAACCCAGGGAATGGTGCTACTCACTTTGAGGGTGGGTCATCCTACCTCAGATAACCTAATCACGATGTTCTTCCACAGGCTAACCTAACCAAGATAATCCCTGATAGGCCTGTTCCTGGCGAATTCTGATCCCACTGTGTTGTCAATCACCACCAGTCACCACAGGCACAAGCTACCAAAGACCACAGTAGGGACCTGGGACCTTGAGATGCTGTTTTCAATGACCATACTACAACTAGGTATAGTGAGGCTGAGGCAGGAAGATAACTACAAGTTCAAGGCCAGTAGGACTATATAATAAATTCAAGAACAACCTATGCTATTGAGTAAGACCCTCTCTAAACAAAACAAAGCATAGTATTGAACCATGTAGCCATATCTCAGTCAGTAGAAAAGTATGAAGTTGCAAACTACTTCCTGGACAGGATGGCTACATGACTACATTACAGCTTAAATTTTTTATCATGGCTCCTACTGCTAGAAAACAAAAAATTGTGCCCTATAGAGAACACTACCCATCATGTACTGCAGTAGATGCAAACACTTAAGAGAACTTCCAGAACCTAATCCTGGGTGTTGAGAAACAATACCCTGGAATATCATAGGTTAAGAAGACATAACAGACCAGGTTGAGTAAATCAATTCAATGTAGCCAGTTCTTAAGCTATGCTGAATGGTAACACCACCCTTTCTGCTCAAGTTATATAAGATGAAATCTGTATTTTAATATATGCTTATTTATAGTTAAGAAATGCAAGCTAAAGGAATAAAGAGATTCTGTTTTCTCTTCATATAATTTTTAAAGTAGGATAATAGCAAGCAGGGCTAGCAGGAATAGGAAGAAACAGGTCCCATCATATTTTGTTAACAAGATGTAAACCAAGGCAATCATGACCTTTCAACCCTATACTCAGTTACAGGGCCCAGGGGCCACAGAAGAATACTGTGAGCCTCCGAGATGCTTCTAGGGCATGCTTGACCTATCTATAGGGTCTAGGGGCCACAAAAGGATGCTGTGAGCCTCAGAGATGCTTCCAGGAGTATCCTTGGCCTATCTGCAATCCATCCATTAGGGAGAGGCTTTGTGAAACTCACTTCACTGTGAAGGGAAAGGTTAGAAGAGACTTTTAGAAGATGGATTTGGAAAACTGGAAGATCCTTGTATTTAAGGTGGGGGAATATAGAATCTTATTGCAGCAAGAATGAAAAGAGATATTGGCATAGTTCAAGGATCTTCATGATAGGAAATATGATAATATTGGAAACTCTGCTTTATTTTATTCATTACATATCTATGATGATTAAATAGCCTAAGAGCCTATGGTGTCTAGAGAAAAATGAGCTCTGGGAGCAATCACATTTTCCAGCAAAGCCCTCTCTGTGTTCCCAGACAAGTATCTCCTTTCCTCTTCTCTCTTTCTCTTTCCTCCCTCCTCCTCCTTCTTCTCCTTCTTCTTCTCTCTCTCCTCCTCTCTCTCTAACACATAAACACAAGTCTCTTTTTAATTAAGAAAGAAGTATGGTTATAGCACACCCTGTACAGCTTCATCATCTCACTGGTCACTGTGACGCTCTCCTTAGAACTTCAGGTCCAAGCTTCACTGTGGATCTAAAGAAATCAGGTAGATCCTGGAAAGGGTGGAAAAAGCTGGTTAATTTGGACATCTCTGGAAATGGCCCCTCTCTTCCAGTTAGGTACACTTCCCCCTAGCCCATCCCCTATATTTCTGACACTGCCATTGACCCCAGAAAGATAGGGATCCATGTGAGGCCACTAGCAAGCATTAGAGAGACAAAGTCAGAAACATAATACAGATAGAGGTTTTGCACGTTAGTGGGAGAGACCTGTGTCTGGACCCTTCTCTAAGCAGGCTTTGTCATCCTCCAGGGCATTGTCTCAATGCTCAGTTGTCTAGCCATTAGCATCAACATTACCTGGGAACTTGTTAGAAATACATTCTCGGGGCCCAGCCTAGACCTACTGTATCAAGTTGAGACTGACAGACAGGGTTTGCACAAATGTCCAAGGAACTTGTAATTGGTGATGAGATCTGATAACCACTTCTCTGAGCACATGGAACAGTCCTGCTTACAGGTATGGGAAACATCAAGAACGACAAATCCTGTCTCCCTGCTAAAAGCAGTGTATACCACTTCCATGCTTGGGAGTGCATGAAACTAACCTGGGCAACTTCTAGGAAGTCTGATCGCAGCCACATTAAGGTCAATGACATCAGTATCCTTGCAAGTAAAATCCAGATGTCAGCTTTCTCAAGAGCTCAGACTCCAGCAGAAGCTGAGAAGCAGTGACTGAAGGCTGAAAAAGGAGGGTGGGAAAAGGCCTAGAGTGGAGGGCAACTCTTTAAGGATTAAAAGTGCAGATTCAGGCCTTCTCCAATGTTTTGCTAAGCCATGGAACTCTCCTTTCCTCTTGGGACAAAGGAGGATTATAAAATCCAATTTGGGAGAAACTGAGGAGAACATACATCTCACAGGGTGAGATTTGTTAATGAAAGTGCTTGTCAATGAACAGCAAAAGGCTTTTTCCCATTACTCATCTGTCTTTAAACAGTGCTTTTTTTATCCCACTAGTATAAATAGCAATACACCGAGGAAGAATTAGTAATGTGTTTGCTTACAAGTTCTTCCACACACCCTTGAGGAGTCTGGACTAGAGCCCAGACACTGGGGCTTACAGCAAAGAATTGCCCCTCTTGCTGTGAGGTAGATATCTTCTACATGAATGTCAGGATTAGAGTGTTGATTTGGATGAATGATTGAGGTCTGGGTATGTAGGGCCTACACCTGTGGTACGTAGAGACTCATCTAGTATGTCAATCATCTGCAGAAAACAGGCATTCTCAGAGAGAGAGAGGGGAAGCACATTTCACCTTAAGTCTTCTTTGGTACAGAATTCATCAAGAATAGATCTCCTAAGCTTTGCGGGATGAATATGGCGCCCTGGATGCAGACGAGAGTGGGATCTGGGAGGAGAAATTCTCAGGCAAGATCAAGTCCTCCTAGAACCAAGAGATGTTTATCTGGGGAACTCATGAGCAGTCTGTGAGCCACTTCAGCCAGGCTCATGAGCTCTAGGACCCTTCTGCTGTTCTAAGTCTCCCCTAAAGCACCACCCTCCACCCTGGGGTCCTCTATCACTCTGGACCAGCATTACATTAGAAGGGCTCCCTAGACTGGTTCCTAGAAATCTGCACAGTTCCCAAGGCCTGGTGACCAGGCAGGAAAGACAGGATTTTTTTTTCCTTCTTTGATCCTAAAGTATCCCATTCTGGATTGATGATCAGGCTAAATTGGGAGTTTATGCCATTAGAGGAGACATCCCTGTAAGTGTTCTGCCCTTAGCACTATCACTCACTAGGCAATGTAACTCAGAACTAGAGCCTCTGAGCCCCATCTGAAAAGGCAAGTTCCAGAATAGACTATGCACTGGAACTCCTGTGAGCACAACTCAAAAAAGAATCATATATTGCATATTGAAACTTGAAACATATACACACACATTACATATATACATACATGTAGAGACCTGAATTTCAGGTAAAAATATTTCTCTCCAATCAGTTTCACTTCAATGCCTGAAACTCTCTCTCTCTCTCTCCTCTCTGTCCAACATATACACACATAGAAATTCCTTTTTAATTAAGCTAAGCTTTATAATGTAGCATGAAATCAACAAGGGAATGCCACATATCCAACACATCATGAATGTTCCAGGCACCTATATGCCAGCTCCCCCAACCCTGTTCCATTGTGAGTCATTGGCTAAAGAGAAACCCAAAAGGAAGACATAGAATAAGCAAGGGGACCCTCTAAGGAAACACATCTGCACTGCTGCAGCTGGACACTTACAACAGAGGGAAAGAGCCATGGGGCCTGAGTAGCACTTGGTGTAGAGCTCCCTTAGTCTCCTACCCATCCACTGTCACACACTGCTAAAGAACTGGGCTAGAGACCCATGTGCCTTCGATAGCACTGCTTTCCCAAGGACCTTATCTAGGAGTGGAGACAAGGCCAGATGATGGTTAAGATGCACTCAACCTCAATAGGCATCTGCCATTTTCTAGCCACTTACCCCTTGTCACAGTTCTAAGCACAGAGTCACTCCCTCGGAGAACCCTGATGATCCTCTTGCCTACCTGGACCAGATTCATCCTCTAGTATTGGAACAGCTGTTTCTATGGGCCTCTAACAGCTGGCACAGGGATGACACACTCTGAACCCTCTATAGCAGACACAGATGTGCAATCAATAGCTTTCTGATCAGCAATTTTCTCTCTTTGTTCTTCTCTGGCCATACACTGAGATGTGAGCTTTTATTGAGAGAGTTCACAGGACTGAGGCAAGGGTAATTCAATCAGTATCTGTCTTTGAAACGGATGCCAGTGTGGAAGGCTGGACAACCAATTCGTAGAGTTCTGGGGTTGCTGTTTGCCCAAAGCTGCCTGGAATGCAGAACCTATAAAAAATTCTTCACAGAGGAGGAATTCTTGTGACACGTAGAGCCATAATCCTAGGAAAGTGATTTGCAGATGGATTGCAAGAGCCAAGTATCCAGCTATGGCATCTCAATGCTTTTTTCACCCACTGTGAGAACAGGTTTAATACACTAGCCACATGCCTGGCACTGCATATTCAGAACAAGTCTTCAGCAGTTAAATCTCCCTAGCTCATAAAAGAGAAGGTACTGCATTTGAATTTTCTGTTACTGCTCTCTCACTAAAGGGGTTATATTATCTCCTCAAAGATAATCCTATTTCCTCTTTTCTTTTTTGTTTGCTTATTTGGGTTTGTTGTTGTTGTTTTGAGGCAAGGTTTCTCTGTGTAGCCCTGGCTGTCCTGGAACTTGCTCTGTAGAGCAGACTGGCCTTAAACTTACAGAGATCCACTTGCCTCTGCCTCACAAGTGTACTAACCACTGCCCAGCTTAGAGATAATTCTTATCTTTGAGTCACTGTCTGAAGTCTGGTGGCACTCCCTCAAATGCTGCAAGACACTCTAATGGCCCAAACACAGGGGCCTCTGGTCTTGGGAACTCCTAAAATGTCTGCATAATATCAAGGATTATAAGACTAGAGAACCCAGCCAGCCACTGCAGCAGTTATTTTTCTCATGGCTGGAACCAGAGGAAACAACTTTAAGAAAGAAAAGTGTATTTTGACTCATGACTCAAGGGTGGAATCCATCATGGCAACAAAAACATGAGATGATTGGTCACATTGCAACCGTAGTCAGGAAGCACTAAGAGATGAAGGAGAATGTGGCTGCTTGGCTCATGTTCTTTTTATTTAGTCTAGGACTCCAACCAATGGTTTAGGACTGTCCAAATTCAGGATGGGTCTTAATTAAACTACTATTGAAACACACTCATAGTTTCTCCCAGGGGTGTGTCTCCTAAGTGATTCTTAATCCCATCAAACTGATTATCAAGATTAACCATTATGTCCACTGGTGCTTTGGAACACAACTAGGAGCTGTAAGTTCCTCAGGGGCATGGAGCAAGTTAGGAATAGAGCCAGGGCTGTTCTCCGGGCTCCTAACTCCAATATATTATTTCCACAATACCATAATGAACCAATAGTTCCTGTTAAAGAGCCAAGTAGCACGCCATAGAGTCTTGGCATTGCAGCAACTCAACTCCACCATCAAGGCCCAGAGCTGGCACAGGCGACATGGAATCAAAGGCTATGGCTCTGTTCTCAGGAAATTTCATTAACCAGAATCCACATCAGCAGCCTTTGGGAATCCACTATCTTTTGCAGCCCTCTGGTCTAACACAGCACAATTAACAAGGGTGAAAAGTCAGATCCCTCGGTAAGTGGGAGACCTTCAATCTGATGTGGCAGCAGAGGGATGAGGAAAAGCCTCACACTTGGTCTTCACACAGTCAGATTCCAGAAATGGACTGGAACACTGGGGGCTCACTCCACCCAAGACTGGAAGGATGTCTGGGTGTTCTGAAGTAATGAAAGGCTGCCCGTGGGCTGCCCTTGATGCTCTAGAATCTTGGGCTTCAGACTGACTCTGAACGATGAACCAGCTGCCATTGTCATTGGGGGAATCAGAAGACGGGGCCTTGGCTGCCAAAATAGACTGTCTTTGACCACCTGATTGAGCATAAGTATTGCCGTAGGCTTCGTATTCCAGCGACTCTACAAAGCAGGTATGGTTAGCCTGGTGGCTGAGGTGCAGAGATTTACCAAATCCACACAGCTTGTGAGCAGCAAGGTTGGTATTCTAGCCCAGGATTTCTCAAACCAAAGCCACTCATTTTCACCATTGTGCCAAGATGTCTATTGTATATGTGCTTCCTCATTATAGCTAAGAAAGATACAGTTATCTGAGCCAGTTGTTCAGAAAAAAAAAAAGTCAGGCATCAAATGATATAAAGGACTTTCTAGTTAGCCAATTGAAACCACTGCATTGGAATGCTAAAATTTACAAAACTCCCTAGGATAATTTGTTGTTAGTGTTGCTCTTGTTATATTGAGACAACCTAGCCTTCAGCTCACAATCTTCCTGCCTGGCTCTCAAATTCTGGTACTATAGGTATGTGCCACCATGTCCAACAAGCAAATTATTTTATTAGTAGTAATTTCCCAGTTATAACATGGAATGTGTAGTTTTATCATATTATAGCAAGTTCCAATGATAAAAAATTTACTCGGTGTAATTCGGGCCCACAAACAATCTCTGAGACGTTGTATCCAACTCCTGATCTTTCACAAAGTGTCACCCTTTGGCCAGATAGTCAGTGCTGCCAACAGGTCCTCACCCCCACTCTCACCCTAGAACAATGGATGCCAGAGCCAGGACCAGTCTAATGACTTTGAGGAATATTGTGTCTTTGAAAATTTACACCTATTCATCCTCCAACCTCACACCAGGAGGAGGACCCCAACCATCTGTTGGAAATTTCTCTCAAACATTATATAAGTTTTCATTACTTTACTGTGTCCCTGCCTACATTTCCTATAAACTAGGGTTAATAAAGCTCAAAGGCCTTTTGCTATGAGGACAGAGTTCTTTTGAAAAACCCACGTGAGGAATGTGCCAGGAGGTCCTGGTGCTAATGTATCAATATTTCCCACCCAAGACCATGACTTTTTGACCTATCAATAAGAGAAACAGGACAGACAGGTTCACAGTCATCCTAGTGGTACCACCCAGCCATAGAGGGCACTGGTTGCTGGTTTACAGCAGGAAGCACATTCCAGGCCCTGGTCTGTGGGGCTTGGTTTCGCATTAACTTTAATAGGCATCTGGGTGGTCAGACAAGTCTTGGCAAGCTTTACCGGCACAGGTGTGAAGGCGAAGGCCTGGTTGGATTAGACAGTGTATGTTGAGGAAAGGGGGCCTACAGAAGTCTCCAAATGGTCTAGGAGCCTGGGACTCCTGGTCTACCTAGGACTCCTATGCAATTGTTCCCACTCAGCTTTCAGCTACAGCCTAAGGGATGCACTCTCCCAGAGCCAAATGTGCAAGAATCTGAAGGGATGGTCTCTAGTTTTTGGTGTGTTTTATTTTGTTTTTCTTTTTCTTTTAAGGAAACTATACTTCCAGGGAAGTTTCAGCATCTTGGAGAGAATATCTCCATTCATAGGAAACTAAAGGATGACAAAGATGAAATATTTTATTGTCCTGAATAATAATAAGCCTCAGGTTCTAGGAGAAATCGTAATAAAGCCTGGAGCCATGTTGGGCTTGGCCTAGAATCACTTGGCTTCCATTCTGTCCTGCTGGTTGTGTGTCTATGAACATATCTTTCCTTCCCTCTGGCTCTTAGACTGCCTGTCTGTGAAATGGGACAGGCTGGGTCGCATGGTCTGTCTGGAAGGCTCCTTCAGGTCTGGCAGTCTGGGGCAGCTCAGAATGAAAGCACTTTGTGTGGTTGTGAGAACACTGGACTTTTGCACTGTGCTGATCAGTAGCCCTTGGGACAAGGCACACACAGCCATGTGAGATTACTACGACAGAGGGACTGATAGCTCCACCAGTGTATTTAATTTTACTTAATTAAAAATTAGGTGAGCATGTATGGAAAGCAAATTGGACAAAACAGGTTAGGATTCCAGAACCAAAGCTTAAGTGTCTCAAGCCAAGGACGATGTAGGAAAGTTTTACAGAGAAAAGATTCCTGGTTTGTGTGCAGTCATAAAGAAATTCAACTGGAAAGTCACCCCACCTCAGCATTGCAGCATATTAAAACTTTATTATCAGCTTGCCAACTGGGACCCACAGTCAGCCCAGCAGTGAATTTGTGTCTCTGCTGTCAGGCTAATGGCCTTGTCTGCCAGACAAGCATGCAGTATCATGTCTAGAGAGCCCCCAGGCTGCTATGGGAGCCAGTACATCTTTCATGGTTTCTTGGCAAGGCCAGAGAACAAATACTTAATAAAAACCTCACTCAGCTCATTAAGGAAGAGCTGTATGTTCCGAGAATGAGATCTCAGTTCTTTCTTCCCTTACCTGCCATGGCCAGTTAGCCAAGGGCAGTTCCTCCAGAGTCTCACAGTAATCGCTTTCGTTTTCCAAGGTTGCCTTGATTGCCTTGCTGAAGACAGTTAGTGTATGGCCCTTTCTCGCAGCCATCCTGTCTATACTCATTGCTGAAATGCTCCGAAATACCACTCTGGTCATGTCATTCTTGGACCCAAATCCTGCAGCAGGCCTCCCACTGTCTTTGGGAGAGAATGCAGCTTCTCTACAGACACCAAAGCCACACCACACACACACAGAGAGAGAGAGAGAGAGAGAGAGAGAGAGAGAGAGAGAGAGAGAGAGAGAGAGAGAGAGACTAATGTCTCTCTCCCTTTGAGTTCTAGTTCTAGTAACTGATCACCCAGGAACCTCCGGCTCCATCTATCAGGCCTTCCAAATGTGACCATTGACTCTCTGACGACCCCACATTCATACCTATGCTCTGTAGATCTTATTCAGCCTCCTATCCCATCTCAAATATCACAAAACCTTTTAGTATCCCAACCTACTTCCTCCCACCCCAACCTACTTCCTCTCACCCCAATTTACTTCTGCCCACCCCCAACCTACTTCCTCCCAATCTTTACCAGTGTTTTTCTTTCTTAGTAGGAATTATATGGTTCTTAAAATAATTATGTCATACAGTTAGACTTGGGTTTAAAACATTTTTTTGCATATAATCTTGGACAAGGTATCTAATCCGTCTCTGTGCCCTAATTTCCTGTGTCTAAGATAAACACAATAGCAATACCTTATGAGGCTGTCATGGGAACATGTGTTAATTTTCATAATAGCCTCAGCAAATCAGGACAGATAAATGTATACTAAGTGCTCCATAAGAGGAAGCACCAAACCTGGTGATGCAGGTGCAGGCCTGTAATCTTAGCTATTCAGAAGGCTGAAGTAGGAGGGTGACAAGTTCAAAGCCAGCCTGAGCAATTTGGTGAGACTTGCCTAAAAAGTTTTTTTTTAAAAGAAGACTAGAGTACTTGCCTATGATGCATGAGATCCTACATGAAATTGCCAGTAGAGCCAAAAAGGAAGCAAGACAGCAATACCGCTGCTACTACTGTGATTGCTCGGTCCTTGTTGAAGGAATGGAGCCTCACATGCTCTGCTTTTAGCTCCCCCTCTAATTACAAGTGTCTAGATGGTGAAGAGCATTTGGCGTTTCTTCTGATATTCTCCATACCCAACAATAGTTTGCAAACACTGATGACTCTGAATGTGAAGCAATCAAGCATCTCTCAGTAAGTGTGTAACTTTGGGCCAGTCTTTTAACCCCTCTGGCCCTTGGTTTCTCTATTAAAAAGTGGATGGAACAAATATATATATTTATATTTGCAAGATTAGGTGAGGCAAAACTAACAGTGTCTAGAGACCATCGTTTGATTTAGCTAGTCTCTAATGCAGTCTCCACACCCAACAGCACTCTCCAAAAAACCTTTTGGATATATGATCATATCATGCTAGCTAGATAGGACCAAGAGGTGGGTTTATTATGGTGTTATTCTCAATTGTGGTTGTTTTGCTTTGATTTCTGGTATGGCCATCTATCTCCTTTCTCTCTTTATTCTTTTATTACTTGGCTCTGGAGTGATTTTCTGGTTTAAACAGATTTACGACATGTAAACCTTTTTTTAGTGAATACCCCTTGAGTCTATGGAAATAAGAAGAGCCATAGAGAGCTTGTTCAGTGGTTAAGAACACTTGCTGCTCTCCCAGGGGACCTGAGTTAGATTTCCAGCACCTATATGGTGGCTCATAACCATCTGTAACTCTAGTTCCATGGAAGATCCAACACCCTCTTCTGGCTTCCACAGGAACCAAGCACATGCACGCAAGACAGGCAAAACACTCATTTAAAAATAACTGACATCTTTACAAGAAGAGGCATAAGAATACAAAACATGAGCACTCTCTGCTTGAACCCAAATGAATAAAACTATCATGAGACACAAAGAAACACAAATTTGCAGGGCCACTGAGTTAAGTTTTATTTGCAGTTTAATTGAAAATGTGTGCACTCTGAGAAAGCATAGAAAACCAGAAACATCACCAAAGAGATCCTTCTGCCCATAGAAATAGAGGAGGCAGCGTTGAAGCAATGGAGGCAGGAGCATTCCCTGTAGTATCAGAACATGTTGTAGTGTTTGTCCACTTCTCGGTTCTGTTCAGGGCCAGCTAAGCTGGACCTACTCTTTTCCTGGTCTCGGAATTATGCTCAGGCTTGATGTGAAGAGGCACCAGGCTACAGAACTCAGGTTCCTCCAGGGTCACACACTGAGGGATGCTCAGAAGCTTCAGAAACGACTCTGAAGGCAGGGGGAGCAAGGCACACAAACAGTGCGGGGCACACAGACTGAGCGGGACACCCCAGAGGAGGGTGCACAAGGCTGGCAGGAGGGAGTGGAGCAAGGGTTGCTGGGTAGCCTGGGGGAAGAGTCACAGTGGGGAAGAATTAGTGGAGGTACCCAACTTGTAACAGACCTTGACAGTTCTACCCTGAGACACGTCTCTACTGGCCCCACTGTTCATATCCTCCACCTGACTTTCATTATTTCCATCACCCCCATCTCTGCCTCTACTACCTTTGTGGCCTCACAACTGATCCCCACCCTCACCTACCCCCAACTCTCTTTCTAACCCCTACTGGGTGGATGGCCAAAGAGTTTCCAGTAGACAGTAATCTAATCATGTCCCTCCCATACAAAAGACTTTAGGTGGCTCCCACTTGTACCCGAGACTCATTAGCCTCTTGAACAGACATATGGATCCTATTCCCACCTCTCCTCACAGCTCTGATGTCTGAGCTCTAGCCTTCCGCCAGTTCCTCCCTGAGCAATCCAGCTCAGGCTGTAGGACACATCTTCATAACCACTCACTTAACTTCTTCTCTTCTCTAAAAGCTCAACTAACTGTCAATCACCCCCAAAGCCTCCCCCAGTTAAATCCCCCAGTGGCAACATGTGGTTTCTCCAGCAGCAATAGCTAATTATGCCAGTATGATCTGTCTCCTCTGCCAGACAGTTATGTGTGTGCCCTCTGTAGACCTGGCATTGAGCAGGCTCTTCATAAGATTGTGTTGAATAAGAAGAAATTATGCACTGATGTAGAACAATACATAGAACTATGTAGAGAGTACATAGAACAGGAAATGAAATGATCTCAGACTGGCAGGCTAGGGAAGAAAACCAGGAGCAGCATACTAGACACTGGGAAATGACAAAACAGCTCAGAGGTCCAATGTATAACTTGAGGACCACATTTACTCTTAAATGTATTTAATGATGCTGGCACCTTTATTTCCATTTGTTAAATGTATTTTAACTTTGAAAACTCTAAAGCTGGGAAAAATACAATTCCCAGCTTTCTTTGAGCATCTGGAAATCTAGCAGCACAGGATCTGTTTCCTATATGTGGAAATGGCCATAAGGGGACAGCACTGGCCTCCTTGAGCACAGCAAGTTCCCTGCTGCCACAGTCCCCACAGGTCCCACATCATGTGTGGATGTTAATAATCTTGTAAACATGTGAGTTTACAACACTTGCCTTGGTGGGATAAGATTCAGTGTAGCAGAAAGTCAATACTAAATCCTGGACAAGAAATTGCTACAAAGGCTATGAAGATGTCTCAGTGAATGAAGAACTTATCATACAAGTGTGAAAACATGAGCTGGATCCCCAGAACCTATGTATGATCAGACACAGTAGCACATGCCTGTAGTCCTAGTGTTCCTATGGTGAAAGGGGAGGCAGAGGCAAGACTAATCCCAGAAGCTTGTGGGAGAGTTACATTGGGATATGTCATGGTGAGCAAGAGACCTTGTCCCAAATGAACAGGAGACCTATTGGTTTCTACTCTGACCTACACACACTCAGATGTTGTAAACATACACTATAACACATGCACATCTACATTCACATATAGAGATATGTTCATATGTGCATTTGCATGCACATGAACACACATGCAGGTATCAGAGGGAGACTGCTCCAACAGCTGTTAGCATACACAGTGACCACACTATTCTATATCCAGACAGCCACCAGGCCCTGCTGGTCCTGCTTGCATGACCGTGGGGAGAGATACTTCCAGTGATCTCCCCATTGCTCCTGAACACTGTCCCTGCCTGGTTCCCCTCCCTCTCAGCCCTTCTTACATCTCTCATGATAATCTTCCCAAATAGGAGCTTTGAGAGTCTTCTTTGGCTCAACCAAGAAACATGCACATCTGCCATATACTGAATCCAGGGAACCAAATCTTACTCTCTCTGCACTCTGGGTGTTTACCAGCCAATGAGGAGATGAGCACTTACTCAGATTCTACCATTCTCTCAAACAACAGAGGCCAGTGTGTCTTTTGTAGCTGTCTATGAATGAGCTCCAGCTGACCACTCCTGCCCTGCTGTCCAGCAGAGTCACTTATATCCAACACCCTCAAAACTTCTCCCACCAGAACAAACTCCAGGAGCCTGTCTGCCTGTGCCCTGACAGATGCACCATTATGAAGGCAGACGCTTTCTCGTCATCTACCTCAATATCCTTCATGATGCCTGACACGTGGTAGGATCTTGAAAGGAGTTTGTCAGCTTGTAGTGAAGAAGAATGGACTCCTCGGTACCGGTTTTGGATGGTGGTCAAAATGTCATTATCTGACTTCCTTTAGAGCATGCTAGCTTTCTGGTGGCTCCTTAACCTTGACACACTCTGAGCTCATGTTCCTTGAGTACAGGTAGATGGACTTGCTTGCTAGACCCAGCCCAACCCTGATGGACACCCTACAGTTCCTCTCCCCAGAAACTCACTTGCAATCCTCACTCTCCAGCAGGCCCCTGTACGTGTCAATCTCACACTCCAGCCGGGCCTTGACATCTAGCAAAACCTTGTACTCTTGGTTCTGTCTCTCCAGGTCACAGCGAATGTTGGCCAGCTGGGACTCCACGTTGGTGATCATGCATTGCATCTGGGACAGCTGGGAGGTGAAGCGAGCCTCTGTCTCCCCCAGTGTGTTTTCCAGAGAGTCTCTCTAAGGCAAAGGAAAGACACAGCTATGAGGAGGCAGCTGCTTTCTACAGCCTGACATGAGAGACATGAGAAGATGGTGGTGTGAGCAGCCCCTTTCCTCTAAGACACTGTCGAAACAGGTCAAGACGCCTGCTCCAGGATGAGCATCAAGTTCAAACCCAAGTCCTGAATTTGCTCCTGTGTCCCTGATTCCATCTACACAGTTTGGAGTTGGAGTTCATCAAGTATTCTAATATGACATCAAGTCTTTCTGTTTTCACATGAGAGCCCTTTAAAAATACTCAGCCCCAAGCAAAGCCTCTAGAGACTCTGGTTCCACTGATCTAGACTCTAGGTGTCAATAATCCTGACACCTTAGATTTTCTCTAGACTCTTAGGATTTTCTCTAGATTGGAACTACTTAACCTATAGAGGTGACATTTCAAGAACAAGGGTTGGAAGGACAGACTAAGTAGATAACTGATATGTTGGGGAAATTATGTTTGACATGCAATATGGAGCATGTCCCTTTATCTCTGAGCAGGTTTCTGAAAGAAACCTCCCTCCAAAACAGTCAGCTGGGGGCAAATCTATGGTGGCTGAATCTGATTGTTCTCCTACCCCTCCTGACAACTGCAATCCATAGCCAAGCGCTTTCTGAGATCCAGAGCTAAGAGACACCTGCCAGCAGCACTCACCAGGCTATGCTGAGCCTGCAGTTCAATCTCCAAGGTATTGACTGTTCGTCTCAAATCAATGATGTCTGACTGGTAGCTCTGAAGCTGCTCAGAGCTGGTGGCCACCTGCTTGTTAAGCTCTTCCATCTGCAGTGAAGAAAAGGACACTCTGAGAATCCCTTCCTTAAGACCCTGAAGAGCCCAACCTCCTAGGAGAGATGTGCCCACCTGCATATTGAACCATTCCTCTACATCCCTGTGGTTGGTTTCCACCATGGTCTCATACTGACATCTCATCTCCTCCAGCATCCTGGTCAGGTCCACAGGGGGTGCAGCATCTACCTCAATGTTAAGGCGGTCCCCAAGCTGTTGTCGAAGAACACCAACTTCCTGAAAAGACACAAAATCTCAGGCAAAAATATATAAAATATAACAAAAGATGCTGAAGAGCTGGGCATTGGGGAGTGGGACTTCAGGGACCAAAGCCTGCCCTACAGAGTCTCAGTGTTCTTCTGGTTTCAGTTGACACCCCAGTGACACTTGGGCAAGAGTCAAGTTCAGGGGCAATTTGTTTGATCCATTTGAACTAAGATAAGAGATACTCACATACACACACACACACACACACACACACACACACACACACACACACCTTCTTATTTTCTCCTCATGCTACCAGCCCTATTCATTAAGGAAGGAGAGCCACAGAGCCTGACTTTACTTGGTTTGATGTTCAAATGAGAGCAGGCACCCCCCTCTAGGCTTGTCTGCTAGTAAGAGAAAGTTGTCACTGAGGCTGCCCAAGTATGTGATAATGCCTCATTAGCGACTTCTTGGTGCAGTTCCCAACTCCCTGGTTAAAGTGGGATGAGTCAGGTGCCCTAGAGCATTCAGTGAGTGCATGGTGACTGATTGTTATTTTACATTTGAACCTAAGGAAGCCTAGCCAGAATCCAGAGACACTTGTACATTCAAATCCATAGTGAAAGGTGTGAGTGTCAACTGGAGAAGGAAAACCAAAGGGCCATGGAGCAAATGGTCTTTGTGGCACATAAGGCCCTGTGAGAAAAGGGGGGAAAAGAGTGTTTGGACTTAAGCTTGTGTATCTAATATATAGACAAAAGAAAAAAGAGGTGGGCAAGGCTGGGGACAGAACAGAGATAGAAACACCCAAAGCTCAACCCTCAAAAGAGGTTATCCTCTGTATAGTTATTGTTAACTCTTCCGCATTTTAAATTCTTTTTACTGTTTTTTTGATAAATACAAAATAAAGAAGGAAAAAAAAAAAGAGGAGGATTTCACCCAGTAGGCAGCCTGACAGTGATAGTCAGTCTCAGTGTATGTTCTGGAATGAAGACATCCCAGGCCCCACTACATCAATTTCCCTCTGACATGAGGCCCTCACCGGAAAGGCAAATGTAGTCCTTGCTAGAGAAATTTTACAGTTACCCTGATCCAGAAAGTTCAGAACAAAGAGGTATATTTCTGAGTACCTACCAAGAGGTAGGCATTTCATGGCCAGGACCTGGTTCATACCCAGGATCCACATAGTATCATTAAATCCTCCCAATAACTCTGCATGGTAGTTAGCCCTGTTTTATGGTGATGGGGATCAGAAAACATGTGAATCACATAAAGTCACAGAAATGATGTGTTCCACCTGGCAGTTTCGACCCTCTGTTCAACTCTAAACCCTATGTTGATCCTATGCTGCATCCCAGACCCACATCTGCTTTATTCTTCACCTCACCTCTTCATGGTTCCTCTTTAGGCACAGAAGTTCCTCCTTCAGGGACTCTACTTGAGCTTCCAGGTCAGCCTTATTCAGAGTCAGCTCATCCAGGATCCTGCGCAGGCCATTGGTATCTGCCTCTACCAACTGTCTCAGGGCCAGCTCTGTCTCATACCTATAAAAAGGTAAGGGTCAGCAATCAAGGTGTAGAACTGTATACAGAACTCAAGGAAGGATTTGAAATGCTGGCTCTGTCTAATCCTATATGAAACCAATAGAGAGCTGGCCCAAGAGTTTATGAGAAAAAGACTCCCTACCTCCAAGTCCCTTGCCAAACTCACTTGGTCCTGAAGTCATCTGCAGCCAGCTTGGCATTGTCAATGTGCACGATCATCCTGGCATTCTCTGCCTTGGTGCACAGAACCTGCCAACCAAGACACACAGAGTGGGTCAGTGTAGGATGAAAAGAAGGAAAAGAACACAGTGAAGATGCCTCAGTTTTATTTCTGTAGCTATGATTTTAAAAAAAAAAAAAAGTACGTTGACAAAGAGCAACATGAAAGAGGAAGGATTTATTTGCTTATGATTCCAGTTGTCATCCATCACTGAAGGGAAGTCAAACAACTAGTTTCATCACATCCACAGTCGAGAGCAGAGAGAAATAAATGCATAGGTGTGTGCTTGCTTACTTGTTTGCTTGCTTACTCTCAGCTAGGTAGCTCTACTCTTATACAGTTTAGTAACCCCTGCCTAGGGAATGGTACCACCCATAGTGGAATGCATCTTCCCACATCAATTAACAAATCTCAGCATCACCAAGGAAGAGAGCTTCAATGAGATATTATCTACATTGGGTTAGTCTGGGAGCATATCTGTAGAGGATTGTCTTAAGATAATTGGGATCCTCCAAATACCCCATTATGGATGCCATGAGCAATTTGTAAAGGAAGAATCCTGTTCTATCTGACAAATTCTTGACATTTACCAAAATTTAATAGATATAGAGGCTGTGCCAAACACTTGACCTGCATTGTCTGCTGAATTCTCTTAAGTACTCCTTTAGATATGGACTACCATTCTCCCCATGCTACAGATGAGGAAAATGGTATCTGGAAAAGAAAAAGTCCCCCAAAAGCTATGTAATATATCAATTATAGACCTGGTAACAGTGTTCTTTCTGCATTAAGGGCTCTGGCTGAGTGTCCAAGTTAGGAGATAATCCTATGCCCTGGAGAGTTCTATTTCCTGAGCATAGCTGGAAACATTAATGAGATTTATATCCAGAGTAGTGCTTTTTCTGGATGCCTCTCCCAACTAGTTTGTTCATAACCCACCCTCACCTTCTGCTGTAGCTCCTCGATGGTCTGGAAGTAGGATTGGTAATCAGGACACATGGTCAGCACCTGCGCCTGGTAGACATCTTGGATCTTGCCCTCCAGCTCTGCATTATCCCTTTCCAGCTGCCTCACTTTCTCCAGGTAGTTGGCCAGGCGATCATTGAGGACCTGCATGGTCTCCTTCTCATTGCCATTGAAGGCACCCTCACAGAACAGGCCATAGGCACCCATGGAGCTAGAGATGCAACTGGTTGGCCGGCGGTTGCTGGTTTGGCATGAGCTGGACAGGTAATTCTTGGAGAGGCAGCTGGCTGGCCGGTAAGTGGTAGGCATGCAGATGGAGGGCATGCACTGCAGGGGCTGGCAGACATAACCCAGGCACAGCTCTGGCCTGCTGCCCATGTTACTGGAACAGATGGAAGAAGGTTGTGAAGAGCTCTTAAGAGAGGTTGATAAGGTGTCAGTGATACAGCAGCTGGATGTCATGCTAGGGAGGTTCTTCCCCCTGGCTGCTTCCTGGCTATCTACAGACTTCTTCCTGCCCAGACCTTTTTATACTCTTGGAGTGAGGGGGCTCACACTAAACAGTCATCATGAAAGTAGGAGTATTGATGTTTACTCAGTCCCAGAGGAAACTGATAATTAATTTGTAATTTAGTTTCCAATAAGGAGTTCCTTTCCTCATAAAAAAAAAAGGCCAAACTTGTCATTTGACTAAAGCAGGACTCTAGGCTCTTGTCATTGGTTACTCGGGGGAGAGCATCAAGACACATCTTCAAAGGACCAGTCCCATAGCTGGGCCCTCATTACCGGGGTGTGGCAGTAGGTACTGCCACAGCTTGTCCTCTGTTGCTATGGACCTTGCCCACTGCACCCCCGCCTGCACCTGCCCTAGGGAAGACTACAAGACTGCAGAAAGATGGATGTCCCTTTAATGAAAGCATTCAACGTAGGAAGAGACCTGGCCCCTTCACAAGGAAATGTGTGGGTGACAGAAGCTGCCTCGATGCCGCGGTATAAACCTGGAGAGATAGGAGAAAGACCAGAAGCTTCAGAATACAGCTCACCTTCCCACCTATGGAAAGGACATATCACGGAGCAGAGAAGGAAATGAAGAAACAAACACCTGAGCAGCTAAGACATCTTTTTAGTTAGATGCAAATGAGAAAGAGAAAGGTGAGGTCCTTCTCCTCAGAAAAGCAGTTTGATGCCATGAACTCTCCCCGAGTCCTTCACTTGAATTTCACTGCCTCCATGCAATGTTTGGCTATTGTCTGTTAAGACCGAGGTTGAGCAAGCTAGACCTGATTCTCCTTTTATTCTCTGCAGTGGTGCACAGGGAGGGCTCAATTTGGGACCCCAGCGAGGGGAAGTCCTATAAATCAGGTCTTTAAAAAGGGATGCTCTGAGCTAAGCCAGGGTGGGGAGCAGGTGTGCCTAGCTACAAAGCCTTGAGCATTCCCTTAACACAGTGCTTCTCAATCTTCCCAATGCTAGGACCCTTTGCTATAGTTCTTCATGGTGCAGTGACCTCCAACCATAAAACGATTTTTTTGTTGCTACTTCAAAACTAATTTTGGTGCTGTTATTAATCATAATGTAAATATCTGATATGCAACCCTTATGAAAGAATTGTTTGACCCCCCCCCCGGGGTCATGACCCACATTTGAGAACCATTGCCTTAAAGTATTGTAATGAACTAATGCTTTTCAGTCGAAGCTAGGAAAGCTGTAGGCTTACACAACTGACCTGTTATATCACCTCATTTGTGTTCACTCCTGTATTAGTTACTTTTCTTGTTGCTACAAGATACCCAACGAACACAACCCAAAAAGAGGAATGCTTGCCGGTGGAGAGACTACAGTTCATCACGGCGAGGGAGGGATGGCATCGGAAGCTTGAAGCAGCTGGTCACGTTGCATTCTGTCAAGAAGACAGAAATGAATACTGAGGTTCAGCTGGCTTTTTATTTCATTCAGAACCCTCGACCATGAGATGGTGCTACACAGGTTCAAGGTGGGTCTTCTCACCACACTCAAAACTATAGAAACACACTTGTAGATCCACCCAGAGGTGTGTCTCCTAGACAATTCTAAATCCCACCAAGTTGTCACTAGAGATCACCCATCATACTCTTCCTAGTGTAATGTTGGGGTATAAGCTCTTGTCCTGCATTCCAATTCCTTCAGAAGTGTTGGCAAGAGAATAGGAAATGGAAAATGCCACCCAGTTCTCTCATGGTTTGAGAACTCAAAATAGAAATCCTGCCTTCTGACATGTGCTGTGACTTTGAAAGTCACTTTGTCTCCCTGTGTCTCAGTTTCTTCATGAAAACTGACTTAAATGATCTCTTAAGAAATGGGGATACAGCTCAGTGTCACAGGGCACTCACCTAGCATGGGTGCGAGCATGGCTCCCTCCCCCATGCTCATGATCTTCCCCCTCCACCAGAAGAATAAATCTTCCAGTTTGAGCTCCTGGAACAACCACAATTCCAGTAGCTCTGTCTCAGTGAATGGTTTAGAGGAGCTGGTGATGTCAAGTGGAAGGAGGCATGAGCATAATGCCAGCTACCTGAGATGAGAAACCTCAGTGGTCCTTGAACAACATAACCAGCAGTTACTAGAGATATTTATGAGCCAGCACAGCACCGGGTACTAGGCACTTGGTTTACTTATCTTGTCCCTTGTTGCTGATTTTTTTTTTTTTTACTTTTACTCTTTGGGGTACTGACCACTCAGCTCCCAAATGAAAACACATGAGTCTTATTATTCTTATGAATCCTGGACTTAGATTGGCTTATTTCTAACCAGCAATTTTTTTTACTTTTTTTTTTTAACCAACCACAGTTTCCTTTCCCTTCCATCCTCCCACTTACCCCTCAGCTTCCCCCCA
>PVIH01020056.1:9987-33679 GCA_004025045.1 Sigmodon hispidus | reverse complement strand
AAAAAAAAAAAAAAAAAAAAAAAAAAAAAAAAAACACACAAAAAAAAAAAAAAAAAAAAAAAAAAAAAAAAAAAAAAAAAAAAAAAAAAAAAAAAAAAAGAAGAAAAAAAAAAAAAACAAATAGACAAGTATCCTCTATTGTTCAGAAGGTAGCTATTTTTGAAGGTACTGAGGTCTATGGCAAATTCTAGCACTTACTACATGATGCTATACAATCTGTTTTCATGTGTGATGTATGTATATTTCTTTAAATAATTTGTCAACTGTTTTCTCATTTCAAAAGTATTAATAAAATATGTGAAGAATTAAAAAAAAAAAAAAAAAAGAAAGAACACTCACAAGCTTGTTGAGATGCCTAAAAGGTGCACAGAGTGTTCCACTTTCCAAGCTTTTTTCTAAGTTTTTACCTATGCTTTAGTGTGCCCTTGGTAGTGCAATGGTCTTTAAATTCTGGTCCTGTAAGTTAACCCATCACCCACACTCCTATAAACAACTAATAAAATTTATTGATTCAACAAGTTAAACTTCAGTGGTATCTCTACTTTGGGCTATTGTTATTTCCCTATCTAGGCTGAGTAGATATTTATTCACATCACCCCACTAATAGTATCACATGGTAGGTTAAAGTACCAGAACCATAAGCCACCATTATGGCAAGAAATCACGGCAGCAGAAACAGAAAACTGAGAGTATTGGGGGCCAAGAGAAGCTTGTTAAAAGAGCAAGAGTCGCACATGCAATTATCAAGAGTGTTTATCATTTCCCACATGTTTTGGTAGCAAATAGTGACCCCCAGAGAATGTTGTAAACTTTTTTTTAAAACTGGATTAGGAAAATACCAAGTGGGAGGCATTTGCCTGGGTGCTGATTGGTAGAGGGAAGATTAGTTTGGGGGCTGATGAGGTGGGAGGCTCTAGTGGTTAGGAACTTTCCAGTAGCAGAAAAGGGAAAGTTATCTTTTGCTAGCAGAAGGCTGTGGAATGTCTGCCTACTGAGCCAACAGTAGATTGTATGGTGCCTGCTGAGCTAGCTGAAGTTTGGGGGGCTCATGCTGCTTAGTTGTCCCTGATTCCAGCTACTTCCAATAAACTGAAACTAAGGTCTGGACCCTGACAGAGACTATTAGAAAACTGTCATGGCTCTTGTCTGGCTTCCTCTCCCTCTCAGATACAAGAAACAGAGAGTGAAGTTGAAGTCTGGTGACACTGTATACTGACAAATTTAGTCCTCAGTGATGCATTTCTACCAAGGCTACAATATCTAAACCTCCTCAGATAGTTCCATCAATGAAGCTGAATGTCCAAATGTCTGAACCGAGGATAGACATGTTATATTTAAACCACCACTTACCATGATGTTACTTTTACTTGATTATGAAATGATGTGTGGTACTCAATAAGGAGACAGAAAACAGGTAAGCTTCAAGACATGCAGATAAAAATGTTCTGAGACAGAAAAGTAATGCTCTAGATACAAGGAATCTGAAGCAAATGTATTACCTACAAAGAAATACTGATATAAAAAGAGATATCAAAATGATGCATCTAGACAATACTCAATTGAATTTACTTCACTTTTGGTCAGTTAATAACTTCTTATTTTTTTCTCCTGTGAGCTATTTGGCTGGAAAGTGGCATTTCAAAAAGGTTTCCTATGCTTTAAAACAAAACATAAGTGCTTTAAAAAAAAATCCACATGAAAACATGACTCCTTTCTTATTTATCTTTTACTTACTTATATACTTACTTTCATTTTCAGGTTTTATTCTTTTAATTTATTATATTAAATACAAAGTGGATACAATGTTAGAGAAGTAGTGAGGTAAGCTTTGATCTAAAATAAGTTAAGGGGAAGAGTTTGTGTTAATTATGATCAAAACAACCTTTTTTAAATTCTCAGAGAATTAACAAAAACATTAAAATTAAGATATATTAAAGTACTTTAAAAAGTGTTCTACATCGTTAGTCATCAGACATATGCAAATCAAAATAGCTTTGAGATACCACCTTATACCTCTCAGATTGGCTAAGATAAAAGACACAGATGACAGCCTATGTTGCAGAACTTGTGGAGCAAGGGTAACATTCCACCAACAATGGAATGGTGGAATGTTAAGCTTGTTCAGCCACTCTGGAATGGAGTAAGGTGGTTTCTCAGAAAACTGGGAATCAATCTCCATAAGGATCTAGCAATACCACTGCTGGGCATATACTATAAAGATGCACATTCGCACTACAAAGTCATTAGTTCAAATATGTTCATAGCAGCATTATTTGTAAGAGCAAGAAACTGGAAAAATCCTAGATGCCTCTCAGCTGAAGAATGGAGTAACAAAGTGCAGTACATCTACATAATGGAGTACTACTCAGCATTAAGGAAAAATAATATCCTAAAATTTGCAGGCAAATGGATGAATTTGGACAACATCCTCCTGAGCAAAGTATCACAAACCTAGAAAGACAAGCAGGGGATGTACTCATTCATTAGTGGACTTTAGACAGTAAGCAATGGATACCCAAGCTGCAAATCAAAAGCACTGAATAGCTTGGTATCTCAAATGCCTTGAACTGACACTTTGGAGCCCATGCCCTCCAGAGGAATACCTGACCCAGTCTTGATGTTGGGGTGAGGAAAGTGGATCAGCCCGGAGTAGATGCTGAACTAAGACTCCTTGTGACCTTGGGACTTACTGCCCTTGCTGTGGAGGAGATAAGAACATGGGAAAAAGAGAGAGTGACTGTGAGGGACAGGAAGGGGAAGGGAGTTTGAACAAGGGGATACATGGATAAAAAATATGACTGTATTTATATAAAAGTTCAATAGCCACACTCATAAAAAGTTACGCTTTATTTTTTAGACACCTTATTAGAAAATGTTTAATTATAAAAATTATAATCCAGAATTACCTATCTATCTATATTTATTTATTTAGCTTTTAATTCATAATTGTGGTTTATATGAATAATTAAAGACTTTTTGGAGAACTAATAAAAAAATAATTCACTGAGAGATTATGTTGCACCTATTTTTTAAAAAAGCCACTATTGAAAATATTTGATATGGGCACATTTTTTTGGTCTCAGCATGCCAAAAATAAAAAAAATCATTTTCACATGTTTATGACAAAAATTATTTGTATTCATTAAAATGGTTAAGAGCAAAATTTATTTATCTTAGGTTTTCTCTTATTTATCTTAGGTTTTCTTCAGGCAGAATAAATATGAAATAAACATATTAATAATATTTTTATATTGGGAAAATATAATTTCTATAGTATCATTTTAAACATTAGTAACAATGAATAACCAATGTAATTAGATAATGCTTTTCCTAGTGCTAAAAAATTAATTTAATATTGTAAAAAACTTGAGTATGTATCAAAAGTACAAATGTCACTTGAAAGATCCACCATATTTTACATAAGCATCATATAAAACTTTAAAAATTACAGTCTAGTTTCTATCTCATAAATACAAGAAGAATTGTTACTTTAACAATTTGAGAGAGATACATGACAGATGTAGGTAAAGGTGTGTGCACATGTATATTCATTTCCTGCTAAAATATTTTTGCATTGTATATTTTTCACTGGGGTAAAATGCCTCTGTTTCTAAGAGCAAAAGACTTTTTGAAATAGATTTTGAAAGCTTAGAACTAATAAGAAAGTTAAAATAATTCACAATCACCATTAGATGGAGCTGTTTCTCCACAAAAATCATAACTCAATTTGTCTGATCATGAATACAAGAGTATCTTAAATAATGCTGAAAAGTCATAATGGATTGTTAATGTATTAATTCTTAGCACAGTCAAAACAGAAACTATCAAAAGGCCACTTCAAATTTCTTCAGGTTTTCCCTAGACTCTGAAGAAAGCTAATATAAATTGAAATAACTCAGATTACTATTTGACATAAACATAAGTCATTTAGTGGAATGATTACATTTTTAAGATCTTGGAGAGAATATATCAGAAACCAATGTCAGAGTACCATGGTTATTATCAAGAAGTTAACAGTTGCCTGCCTTAATTTTTACTCAATGGAATGTTTCATTTTGTTTGTTTTTATCAATGGAATGTTTCATGATTTAAAAGAGACATAATCTACAGTCCTGGTAAACTGGATAGATAAAGGAGACAAAATATTTAACTAAATAGAAAAGAAAATGTGGTAGAATGTTCTTTGTATGCTGCAAATAAAGGAGCTGTTTTGGCCTATGTAGAGCACCATAGAAGTGGGTGGAGAATCAGAGGATAGACAGGTAGAAGGAAGGTGGAGTTAGCCATTTTCCTTCATACTGTGAACAAGAAACATGTAACAAATCCAGATGAGTCATGGGACAGGCATCATGGCGGATAGAATAAAAGAAATGGGTTGAATTAAGATGAAAGAGCTAGCTAGTAATTTGCATGAGACTTGCATGAGACAAGGGCCAAACAGTATGAAGTTAATGTAAGTGTCTGATTCATTTCCTTGGGGTGCAAAAGCTGCTGCAGGCCAGGTACAAACCTCCGGGCCCACAAGGGCTAGGAAACCTTGTACAACAAGAAAATATTGAGTCTCCAGGACCTAGGCCATGGGCAAAACCCAGTAAGCCCCAATCCTTTCATTGATGCCCAGTAGCAGGGCAGCACAGAAGAACCCTGTAGGCAGTCATCTCCCATTAATACGATAGTTTCTTGGACCCTGCAATATACAAGACCTACCCTATATCCCAAAACCACCCATTACCCTGACCTACGTGGCTCCCTGAGACACATATGTAGCTATTTCCTATTAAATCAATAGATGAGCTATACTTCAACCAGGCCAGCCAGAAAGCCTAGCCTCCAGAACTTTGGCTGCAGAGCAACAATCAGGGACTTAACACAGCCATGCATTGCAACCCTAATACCAGGCAGCAGGGAAGATCCCTGTGGGCAAGCTTTCTCCATTAACACTCAGTTTGTTGGATCCTGAAATCTAAAAGAACAAACCAACCCATCATCCTGAAACACAGAATTGGCCAGCTACTATTGAACCAAGAATGGCTCTCTGCTACTAAGAATACACCAATTTCAAGTGGACCAAGATCTTAGATTGAACCAAGAGAGCCTCCCTGGGACAAATTTCACACTAACTTGAGGAAGTAATGGGTAGATGATAGTGGAAGAATACATGTAACAGCATAAAGAAAAATATGGACACACCAAATTTAGTAGATCTGAAAATTTCAATGTAGAAGCAAAAGCAAACAACCTTAAAATAACTTTATGCAGATTATAACAGCCTTTAAAAAGGAAATAAAAAGAATTTCTTCAAAAAAATCAGGGAAAGAACAATAAAAGGAAGAAATCAATGAAGCCAATAAAGAAAGACAAGAAAACAAAAAAAATGAAGATTACAATTAAAGATTTCAAAATTGGAAAAGAAGCAATAAAGAAGATACAAAACAGAGGGAATATAAGAAATGGAAAGTCTGAGTATAAAAACAAGAAATACAAATGGAAGCATAGCCAACAGAGTGCAAATAATGGAAGAGATAATCTTGGAAATGGAAGATTTGATAGTGAAAATAAATACATCAGACAAATTAATCAATAAATCCAGAAAAAGCATAACATAAAACATTCATGAAATCTGGCACAGCATAAAAAGACCAAATGCAAGAATAATAAGAATAGAAAAAGAAGAATACCAGTTTAAAGACAAAGAAAATATGTAAAACAAAATAATAAAAAAGTTTTCTAGTCTAAAGAAGAAAATACCTATAATGATAAAAGAAACTTTGAAAGCATTAAAAAAAGTGGGACAAACTCAAAAAGTCTACTCATTCACTAAAAAAGCCAGTAAATAAAATAAAGAATAATAAAAGCTGAAAAGGATTCTTGAAATTCAGAACTCCTTCCAGAGGTGAGCAGATTCCAGCACCTGGACCACTTGTATGGAGAGTCCCTCTCAGGGATGGGGTCAATCCCTAGGATCTGATCATGAACTCTCCCTAGCAGACAGGAGCTAGGCTTTGGCAGTGAGGGGCTCCTCCAGTGATAAATAAAAGAGCAGAACTTGCACAACCAGGCTAGACTCCAGAGCGAACTACAACATTAGAGAAGGACAGAGGCTTTGAAATTCAGACCCCTGTCCAGAGCAGACTCAGAGATCAAGCAGACCTCTTGCTCAAAAAGACAGGACACACATAAGCCCTCTTGCAGCAACTTCCTAGGAGTTGAATAATTGTGAACCACTGAAAACTTGGGGAGATGCGAGTGCAAAAGTACATATAACAATATAAAGAACAAGGCAACACCAGAAGAAACTGGTGGTTCTACAACTACAAGACATGAACAGGGCAATAAAGAGGAAATAGAAGAAAATAACACCAAAAACATCTTTATGAAAATTACTGAAGCCTTAAAAGAAGATATAAAGATTTTCCTTACAGAAATAGAAAATAATACAAACAAAAAATTAGAAGAAATAAACAAATCTTTGAAAGAAAATCAAAAAAAGTTAAACCAAAAAGGAAAGAAAATTTCCAGGAACTAAAAACTGAAAAGAAGCAATAAAACAGAAACAAAATAAGGTAAAGATGGAAATAGAAAATCTAAAGAAAAGAGCTTGAACTACAGATAAAAGCATAACCAACAGAATCCAAGAGAGGGAAGAGAGAATCTCTGGAGTAGAATACTCAGGAGCCGAAATAGATATATCAGTCAAAGAAAATACTAAAACTAAAAAAGCCATAACCCAAAATGTTCAGGAAATCTGGGACACCATGAAAAGACCTAACCTGAGAATAAGAGGAAAAGAAGAAGGAGAAGAATACCAGATCAAAGGCACAGATAATGTTTTCAATAAAATGATGGAAGAATGCTTTCTTAACTTAAAGAAGGAAATGCCTACAAAGATACAAGAAGCTTACACAAGAGCAAATAGATACAACCCCAAAAAGTCTGCTCACCACATAATAATCAAACCATGAAACATATAAAACAAAGAAAAAAAATAAGAGCTGCAAAAGAAAAGGGCCAACTGACCTATAAAAACAGACCCACCAGAATAACTCCTGACTATCCAATGGAAATGATGAAAGCAAGAATGGCTTGGGCAGAAGTTACAGAGTCACTAAAAGAGCATGACTGCCAACCTAGACTACTTAGCAAAATTATTAATCCCCATAGATGGAGTAAACAAGATATTTCATGCCAAAGTCAGACTGAAACAATACCTATATACCATCCAGCCCTCCGGAAAGCAGTAGAGGGAAAATTCCAACATAAGGATCCAAGATACACCCATGAAACCACAAACAATTGATAATCATGCAGAAAAAAAAAAAAACAGAAAAAGGAAATACAAACAAGCTACCATCAAAAATAACAGGAAATATCAGTCAGTAGTCACTAATATTCCTTAATATTAATAGACTAAACTCACCTATAAAAAGACACACACTAACAAGATGGATACATGTGGTAGAATGTTTCTGTATGATGTAAATAAAGAACAGTTTGCACCCATGCATGCCACCATAGAAGGGGGTGGCAAATCGGAGGCAGCCAGGTAGAAGGAGGGTGGAGTTAGTCATTCTGCATCGGACCCCCAAGAGGAACAGACATGTAGAGGTACCGGCCAGCCACGGGCTGAGAGCCACATGGCAGTCAAATCAAAAGAAATGGGTTGAATTAAGATGAAAGAACTAGCTAATAATGGGCATAAGATATGGGCCAAACAATGTTAAAGTATATAAGTGTGTGATTCATTTCTTTTGGGGGACAAAAACCACAGGCGCACAGACCAGGTTCCAAACTGCTGGTGCTGCATGCATGCCAGGTCGCAACCTCCTGGACCCAAAACGTTAGGGGAAAACTTTTTACAACAGATACAAAAACAGAAGCCATCCTTCTGCTGCATAAAAGATACACACCTCAACTACAAAGACAGACACAGGCTCAGAGTAAAAGGTTGACAAAAAAATTCCAAACAAATGGTCCTAAAAAATAAGCTGGAGTTGCCATTTTAATATATAACAAAGTAGACTTTAAACTAAAATCAATTAAAAGCGACCAAGATGTCACTGCATATTTATCACAGGAAAAATTGTTCAAGAGGAGAATTCAATCCTGAATATGTATGCCCATAATATAAGGGCACCTATTTATGTAACATACTCTACTGAAGCACAAATACCACATCAATTCTCACCCCCAAATTGTGGGAGACTTCAATATCCCACCTTCACCTCTAGATAGTTCAACCAGACCTTGGAATCGGAAACACCTTGGTCTGACCCCTTGGATCCCATTCCCTCTAGAGGAATACCTGACTCAGTCTTGATGTTGGAAGGAGAAAAGTTGATTTGCCTGGCCAGGAGTAGAGACTGAACTAAGTAATATTGGGACATTGGGACCTTGGGATCACCTGCCCAGGGTGGGGATGGGGCGATGCGTAAAGAAGAAAGAATGACCTGATGTGGTGGGAGGGGGAAGGGACCTTGATTAAGGGTACATAGGGATAGAAAATGTGACTTCTTTATTCATAATAAAAAAAGAAAGTCACATATGATCCACTGCAATCAAGTAGGTCTAATTCCAGAAATGTGGGGATAGTTCAACAAACAGAAAACAGTAAATGCTATCCATCTTATAAACAAACTAAAGAAAAAAATTATTATGTCCTTAGACACTGAAAAAGCCTTTAACAGAATCCTACAATCCTTTAAATTAAAAGTCCTGGAGAGATCAAGAACACAGAAAAAACATCAAAATATAACAAAGTCTATTTACAAGAAGATGACAGCCAATATTAAACTTAATGGAGAAAAACTCAAAGCAATCCCACTAAAATCAGGAACTAGACAAGGATGTATTCTGTCCTCTTATATAATTGATTTAGTTCTCAAAGTTTTAGCTAAAGCAAAAGAGAATGAAAGTATATTAAGGAGAAACAAATTGGTAAAGAAGTGAAACTATCACTATTTGCAGATGATATGATTATATATATAAGTAACCCACAAAATTCTACCAGGGAACTTCAACAGCTGATAAACTCCTTCAGCAATGTAGCAAGATACAAAAGTAACTCAAAGAAATAATTAGCCCTCCTACACACTAAAGATTAAAGGGCTGAAAAAGAAATAAAGGAAGCATCACCCTTTGTAATAGCTGCAAATCATGTTAAATACCTTGGAGTAGCTATAATCAAAGAATTAACAGATCTATTGGACAAAAATTTTAAGTCACTGAAGAAAGAAAGTGAAGAGGATTTCAGAAAATGGAAAAATCTCCCATGTTCCTGAAAAGATAGGATCAACATAGTAAAAATGGCAATTCTACCAAAAGCAATCTACAGATTAAATGCAGTTTCCATTAAAATTCTAACACAATATTTTACAGCCCTTGAAAGAACAATCCTCAACTTTATTTGGAATAATAGAAATCCAGGATTACCAAAACAATTTTGCTCAACAAAAGAACCTCAGGAGGCATCACCATACCTGACTTCGAGTTATACTATAGAGCTACAGTAATAAAAACAGCCTGATACTGGCATAAATACAGACTTGTGGATCAATGGAATAGAATTGAGGATCTGGACATTAGCACAAAACCTATGAACACGTGATCTTTGACAATGAGACCCAAAATATTCAAAGGAAAAGAGGTAGTATCTTTAACAAATGGTGTTGGCATGGCAAATAGATCCAAGCCTATGACCCTTCACAAAATTCAAATCCAACAGGATCAAAGACCTCAACCTAAACCCAGCAACACTGAACTTGATAGAAAAGAAGGGAGGAAATACCCTTCAATGAATTGGCACAGGTGACAACTTCCTAAATATAACATCAGTGGCACAGATAACAACAACAACAATCAATAAATGGGACTTCCAAAAAATTAGAAGCTTCTATAAAGCCAAGGACACAATCATTAGGACAAAGTGGCACCCTACTGAATGGGAAAAGATTTTCACCAACCCTACAAGTGAAAGAGGGCTGATCTCTAAGATATATAAAGAACTCAAGAATCTATAGCCCAAAACCTTGAATAATCAAATGAAAAAATGGTGTTTAGAAATGAAAAGGGAATTTTCAGCAGAATAATTACAAATGGCTGAAAGGCACTTTAAAAAGTACTCATTATCTTTAGCCATCTGAGAAATGCAAATTAAAACAACTTTGTGATACCACCTTACACCTTGCAGATTGGCTAAGATAAAAGACACAGATGACAGCCTATGCTGGAGAGATTGTTGAGCAAGGGGACCACTTCTCCATTGTTCATGGGAGTGTAATTTGTTCATCCACTCTGGAATGTAGTATGGTGGTTTCTCAGAAAACTGGAAATCCATCACCCCGGAGGTCCAGCAATACCACTTCTGGGCATATACCCTAAAGATGTGCATTCGCACTACAAAGGCATTAGCTCAACTTTTTCATAGCAGCATTATTTGTTATAGCAAGAATCTGGAAACAACCTAAATGCCCCTCAACTGAAGACTGGATTAACACATTGTGGTAATCTACACAATGATGTACTACTCAGCAATAAGAAAAAATTATATTTTAAAATTTGCAGGCAAATGGATGGATTTGGAGAATAAACTCATGAAAGAAGTATCACAAACCCAGAAAGAGAAGCAAGTGATGTGCTCACTCATTAGGGGACTCTAAATAAAAAAGCAAAATGCAAAGCATGTCCAAGCTGGAAACCAGAGACACTGAACAGCATGGGATCTGAAAGACCTTGAACTGGCAGCTTGGATCCCACACCCTCCAGAGAAACACCTAACCTAATCTGGATAGTGGGGTGAGGAAAGTGGATCTGTCAAGAGTGGATGCTTAACTAAGCCATATTGCGACCTTGGTATCTCCTGACCTTGCTGGGGAGGAGATAAAGAGATGTGGAGAAGAGAGACTGATTGTAAGAGGTGCAGTGGGAAAGGAGCTTGAACAAGGATATACACGAATAAAAATATGACTTAATCCATAATAAAAATTAATTTAAAATACTTATATATTTGTACGTATATTATTAAATTTGTATATGTATATTATATGTGATAATAATCAAGATTGAAACATGTATTTTTATGTAATTATCTGGTAAGGCAGTGTGCAATATTTTTAACAAATATAAATGCTATAAAGTTAAAAAAAGCTGCAAATAAAAATGGTCAAGTGCTTTATATAGGGAAACCCAACAGAATAACACATAATTTCTCAATGGAAACTAAAAAAAAACCAGAACGTCCTGAACTGATTTTAAACAGAGATTAAGAGACCACAGATGCCAGCCCTGACCATTATGCTCAGCAAAGCTCTCAATCATCATATTCAAAATATCCTGTGATAAAACCAGATTTAAACAATATCTATCCACAATTCTAACTCTACAGATAGCTCTGAAAAGGATATTCCAAACTTAGTAATTAAGATATGCACACATAAAATCATAAGGTAGAGATAATCCCATAGCAGGAAAACAAAAGAAATGAAACATATACTGCCACCAAACAGAAATTAACAATTACTGGTCAATAAGGTCAATGGATTCAGTTAACTTATATAAAAAGACATAGGCTAAGACAATGGATATGAAGACAAGATCCATGCTTCTGCTGCATACAAGAAACACCTAAATTTTCAAGTAGACACTTCCTTGACGTAAACGGTTGGGAAAATACTTTCCAATCAAATGGAAACAAGTGGATGTAGCTATTTTAATATTATCAAAATAAACTTCAAATTAAGATCAATCAAAAGAGAACAAGAAATATATTACATACTTATCTCACAAAAATTCCATCAAGATGAAGTATCAATACTGAACATTTATGCCCCAAAGAAAAAGACACCCATATACATAAAAAAAACATTACTAAACCTTACATCATAAATTAAACTACAAATACTAATAGTGGGAGACTTCAACACCCCACTCTTACCAAAGGATAGGTATACCAGACAGAAACCGAATAGAGAAAAAAGGGATCTAACAAATGTTATAACTCAAATTGATTTAGCATATATGTATATGTATCTATAGCCTATTGTATAGCATATATATATAAGCATCCCAGTTAAATACAAAATATTATGCCTTCTTTGTAGCACCACATAGAACCTACTCTAAAATTGACCATACACTCAGTCATAAAGCAAATATAAATAGATAAAAAAGTAGAATAACATTTTGTATCAGATAGCCATTATTAGATGGACTAATGTTAGATGTCTACAACAACACAAACTGCAGAAAGCCTATAAATTCATGGAAACTGAACAATCTTTGCTTTGTACTCAAATTTTCTTAGCCTGGCAGTCCTGTCCACACTTC
The DNA here is from genome assembly GCA_004025045.1 of Sigmodon hispidus. NCBI lineage: Eukaryota > Metazoa > Chordata > Mammalia > Rodentia > Cricetidae > Sigmodon > Sigmodon hispidus. The sequence continues at coordinate 21,358 of PVIH01020056.1, read as the reverse complement.
TTGTCTGCCTTTTGGTCAATCAACTTTTATTATACCCACAGAGAGGACAAATATTTACATCATTACCAGCATAATTCTGATACATTTCTCCTTTTCCCTTTCTAAAGTAAAAAGAATACCAAATCTATAATCCTTACTTTTTCATTATCTATAACAATTTATACCTAATACTGTCAATAAACACAAACATCCATAATCCAATTTGGGGAATGTGGGAATAGTTCTTTATGATGCTTCCTGATAAACAGAGGCATTGGAAATCCCATGGGAATCCAAAGAAAATTTTAGGATTATGGATAAATCTTCAGTAAAGTAGTCTGTAAGGCTGGATAATCTCAGCCAGTCTTCTTAAAGCAGTTCTGGAATTAAAACTCAGAGGAAATTTCAACAGAGGTCCTCTGAAATGCTGAATCATCTGAACCATCCGTTTCTATTGGAGACTTTTATACATTCTTTCTTTAACTGGGAATAAATCCACAGCTCCTCATTTTCTGTAGAAATAATAATAATAATAATAATAATAATAATAATAATAATAATAATAAAACCTCTTCTCCAAAGCAGCATATCTTTGGATTTCAATTTTAATGTTATCTAATTTTCCAAATACATAGTATGGATTAATCCAAAGCACTTATATTCAAATGGATTTTAGCAGCTTTTACTACTTCCTCTACAGTCATAAACCTTAAAGACAAGACAATAATATAAAGTATCTAAACATTCTTTGTGTTTTACATTTTTATGTGGCTTATTACTATTTCTTTGTACTCTATTTCTATTATTTAGACTTTATCCTTTTTCTTCTTTTATTTTCTCTCTCAAACCTCATATATTTTAAACTTACCCTAAACCATTTACAGTTTCTTTTTAATATTTCTCTACTGTATAACACTTATCTTTCCTGTTTCTGACCACCTTTATCTTGGCTAGTGTAGGTGTCTTACCCAGGTCTGTTTCTTTCTGTTTCAATATACTTTTAATCTGCCAAGGTTTGGTTTAAGGATTAAAGGTTTTACTAGGGTGACTGACTTCACCTAGATCCCATTATCACTTTCTGTTCTGTTTACACATGTAATTTTCCACCCAGTTTCCTCTATTTTTTTTTTTGTTTTGGTCCACACATTTACTCTGCCAAAGTGTGGATAAGGATTCAAGGTGTCACTAGGGAGGCTGCCTGGCTCCACTCAGCTCCTAGTCTATCTTAATGTTTAGCTTTGTAGCTAATTATCAGACACAATTACCACTCTGGGGAAATTTATGGTTCATATAATCACCAAGTAAAGCACTGCCATCAGCTGTTCAGTAACTCCATCTGAGTATTTGGTAGCAAAGCCTCTTAAAAGACTCACTAGTATTTTGCCTCTAAGGCTGAATCAGGAAACGTCAGTTAAAAATGATATACCTCTGCTTGTCTCTAGCAAACAGAGATGATCCAAGAAAATGCTTCTACAACTAAGAATCAGTCTTTGATTCTGTTCCTTGTAGCCTTTGAGAATAGAAACTTTAAATCAACCATAAATAACTTGTTTCTTACATTGAGTTGCAGGAACTGGCCTTGCTGCAAATTTAAGATGACTTGTAATAGCCTGCCATTTTTAATTGAAACACAAGTCCGCATGCCTCATCAGGGCATTTCTTTACCACAGCTCATGTGAGACACACAGCTCAAAGTGGATTTTGGCTCTAATTCTGTGCTTTAAAACCTTTTTTAAAATTCTTCTCAAACTTTATGTGAGTGTATATCACCGACATTGGGTAGCCATTTGTTGTAAATGATTTTTGTCTGTACTTTCCAGTCTATCTCAGAGATTCAGACCCACAATCCCACAGAAAGAAACAGAATTATATTATTTTTTATGCTGATTGTCCTAAGGCCCAAGCATATAATATGCAGGTGCTTGCTATCAGTATAACCCATCTTATTCAGCTCTGCTGCTTGGTACCTTTCTCAGAGCAGTAGTTCAGCTTCTTTTCTCTGCATCTGCTGCATCTCCTTGTCATGTCTGTGGTGGCTCTCTCTGCTGGCCCTGCCTGAAATCTGCCTCTGTTCTTCTTGTACTCTGCATTTTCTTAGCCTTGAAGCCCCACAAACACTTCTGGTCTGTTGTTTGGTCAATCAGTTTTTATTAAACCTATAGGCAGTATAAATATTTATAGCATTAGCAGCATAATCCCACTATACTCTCCTGTCTAATATTTATTTATAGACTTCTGATTATTTGCTCATTTTGATTTCTTTTCATTTGTTATGATGAGCTAGGCTTTTACTTTGTAGCTCAGGCTGGCCTCAAACTTGTTACCAAGGTTGGCTTCATAATCATGAATTACCTGCAACTGCCTCTCAGAGTGCTGAGATCTCAGGTATACTCTATCATAATCAAATGGGCTTCTTCAAAAAACTCTCAAAAACTTATTTATTTCAATTATGTGTAGTTCACAAAACTTCTGATAACCTGGAGGTAGTTTATCAGCAAAAGAAAAATTTGCTCATGATTATACCACAGTATTTTAATGAGCTGGTAACTCTGAGCTGTTACTTTCATTATCTTCATGACATCTGTATTCATAAGTTATTCAAGTTTCTATGGGATATAAATGTTACTGTTAAACATTTGCCTTCTCCTATGTAGAAATCTGTAGTATTATATAATTAGGCCTTTATTTCTTTATAGATTAGTTCCTACTGCACCCATCCATGCTGAAAACACCAAGAAACTTGTTTGTAACCATTGCTATGAGCTGCTGTAATCATTGATAAAAGTCAAAATCACAAAACATAAAGCCTCTTAAGTTTGATACTTGCTAAAGTTTTTAATGCCTAAATTTGTCCAAGCAAAGTTGTTAGTGTATCTGTCCAATCAATATGTGTCCTTTACAACTACAATCCATGATAGATATGAAAGTGATCTAACACACAATTTAAAATATACTTTAAACATTGCAAGGTATTTTTGTCTTTAAAATCTTTTCAGTTGTGCTCTCTTTGTCACAAGATCCTGGCCCATACCTCTAACAGAACCCTCCTTTGCCACTAGAAGCCAGACCAGAGTACTGAATCTCAGGTATCACTGCCCCTCATAATGCCAATATGCACTCAGCATATCTCCAACTGCCCCTCTTTTCTTTTACCACATATCCTGGTCTATACCTCTGGAGAAACCCTTTCACCTCATCAGATGCCAGATAATATTTCTGAAAATAAGGTGTACTATTTAGAAATTCTATTACTGTGAAGAAGCTCCATGACCACTATAGCTCTTATAGGGGAACAAATTTAATTTTGGTTGTTAACTTACAGTTCAGAGGTATAGTCCATTATCATTATGGCAGGATTCAGGTAGACATGTTGCTAGAGAAGTACTTGAGAGTTCTTATGTCTTGACTCACAGGCAATAGGAAGTGGTCTGTCTTATTGGGTATCTTACTCACTGTCATATATATGCGAGACTACTCAGCCTGCTAACACAGTGACACACTTCCTCTAACAAGGCCAAAGTCCAAAGTGTCTTCTGAAAATTACATAATCTTATAACTGTAATCCTCTATAAAATGAAATAAAAACATCACATGTTTTCTACATATAATGACACAGCACAGGATATATATCACCATTTCAAAACAAAGGGAAGAGAGCATAGCAAAAAAATATCATACCAAAGCAAATGAAACAAAGCTGGACAAATTTAAAACTTTGCATCTCTATGTCAGATGTTGAAAAGCTCTTCAGATCTTTTAGCTTACCTAACTAAAACATAGTTCATTCTCTAGGGTAGGTTCTACACCATATGGGCAATTCTCCTTGGCAGATATCCCATGACTCTGGAATCTCTAATATCTTGGGGACTGCAAGAAAATCCAGGATGCAACTACATAGCTACACAAAATGTCTTCTCTAGACCTTCATTCAGAAGCACCCTTGAAATATAACTAATATCATTGGCTTTCCTTAATTGGGAGAGAAATTAAATAGCCCCCTTTTCTATCCTTCAAACTAGAATTATCATTTGACCAAAGCTGCCAAAATTTCACTACCTACTGGGTATGAATCAAGAAGATCAATTACCATTTCACTAGCTTTCTGTTTCTGATGAATTCCTTCAATGTCTAGGCTCAGATGTCCTGGAACTTACTGTAGACCAGGTTGCCCTCAAATTTAGAGATCTATGAGTCTCTGTCTTCTGAGTGTTAAGATTAAAGGCCTGCACTACCACACCCAGAACTATAGTTTTCTTTTCTTTTTTTAGAAATTTTAAAATTATGTTTTAATAGCAAACCACTTTCTTATTTAAAATGCATAAGTGTGGATAGTGTAGAGAATTTTCATTTTAGAATATAAAGAAAACAATGAAATCAACAGAGTTCTTATACACTCTCATTAACATTGTGACATTACTCTCTGTTTTATTTTTTCTGTAGGCAACCATCAAAATTAATAGATATTTGTCTGGCATGCCCAGAGGTCTTTGAACATTCTTGACAGGACCTAAAGATCAGATCCCTTTATTTGTCAGTCAGAGAGACAAATGGAAATTTGTCATACCACAAATAGCCCTTTTGAGGGAAATTACTAAGGAATCCAGGAAGCCTGATTTAAGAATAAATTCCACAATCTTCGTCACTGTCAGTCTCTAGAAAAGAAATCAGAAGCAAAGGAAAGCCCCTTGTTGATTCCATAGATGTGAGGAGAAAGATCATTGACTCGAATCATGACCAAAATAATTAAAGTAAGCTTTATTTTTAATATACAGGCTGTGTCTCCCTAAGACAGATTTCAAGAGATGAGCATTGTATATAAGTATGATAAGGGTCTTTATTGTTGTTGTTTTTTCATGATTTTTTTATTTATATATTTATTATTTTACATCATGCACCCCATCTAACTCAGTTATCAGGCCTCTCAGATTCACACCCACTCTCATGATCTCCCCATTGGCTGCTCACTTACTTACTGGAGTATAATGAAACTCCCTGTGGCCAGACACTTAAAGAAAACAAGTCTTTCCTCACCCACACACTGCCAGAGGCTATCAATGTAGAAGTGAGACACTGTATCATTTAGCTATGTTCTAGCCTTGAGCTCTTGTATACAATGGCATCTCGGGTTTTTTTTTTTTTTTTTTTTTTTTTTTTTTTTTTTTTTTTTTTTTTTTTTTTTTTTTTTTTTTTTTTTTTTTTTTTTTTTTTTTTTTTTTAATTCACTGAGTGAGTACATCCCCTGCTTCTCTTTTTGGAATTGTGATACCTCATTAAAAAAGATATTCACCACTTTTAGGCATAGACCCTAAAGATGCATATTCACACCCCAAAAGCATTAGCTCAACTATGTTCATAGCAGCATTATTTGTAATAGCCAGGACCTAGAAACAACTTAGATTTTCCTCAACTGAAGAATGAATTAGACTGTGGTACATACAAACAATGGAGTACTACTGAGCAGTAATAAAAAAAATTATATTCTAAAAATGTGCAGGCAAATAGATGAATATGGAGAATATAGTTTACTTTAATTCGTCTTAATAAACTGAAAGTCTAGCTTGGTAGGAATTTGTCCTGGGGTCATCATTCTTTCTATTCCATTTGTTAATCTGTTTATCTATTTGAACATAGAACTAAGCTGCATCCCAATTTCTGATACTTCTTTTCTCATGAAATATTTTGATTTGTTATTTTTCTGGTCATTACATATCTTTATGAGAGTAAACACTAATAATCACAAACAAAGTCTATACTAGACTGTTTTATAATTTCCTCTACCAAGGAATTTTGTGGTGGAATGTTCTCTGTATGTTGTAAATAAAGGACTGTTTTGGCCTATGTACAGCACCGTAGAAGTGGGTGGAGAATCAGAGGGCAGGCAAGTAGGAGAAGGGTGGAGTTAAGTCAGTTTCCATCCATCCCCCAAAGAAGAAGCATGTAGGAATCCAGGAGAGCCATGGGCTGGGCCATGTGGTGGAAAGATTAATAGAAATGGGTTGATTTAAGATGAAAGAGCTAGTTAGTAATGTGCTAGAGACATGGACCAAACAGTATAAAGGATATAAGCGTGTGATTCATTTCTTTGGGGGACAAAAGCCACCACTAACCAGGTTCTAAAACTCCACTACAGGTCAGGGTACAAACCTTCAGGTTCAAACAGCCCGGGAAAACATTCTGCAACAGATGACTTCTGAATGGTGGGCCGAACACCCACATAAATGCTGAGAAAGTTTAAAAAGCTAAAAGAGCATTCTAGATCACTGAAACAGAGCCAAAAGTGGCTTTCTGAATTGCATATTTGAATTGATTTATGGTACAGAGACAGCGTGGTGTTCAGGCTGGAATTTAAAAATGGCACGTCCTCAGCACACAGCTTAAACTCATACGTTTCACAGAAGACTTGGCATAAGTGTGATTGACTTAAGGTTTCTGCTTATATTGAACAGAAAAGAAACAGTTAAAAATGGTTTTTCTGATAACAGCATTTCCTGAATCCGCTCTGGTTGCTGGCAGCGGCAGAGATTGGCGGGGTCCTCCACCATATTGAAATGCTGCTAAAAGGGGCAGAGTCAGCAATTAATGTGATACCAACATTTTAAAAGATCTTTGGGTTGGAAAATGACTAGGAATTCTCAATAAAACAGATTTAGACTCTCAAAACCTCTAAAAGGGGAACAATGTATGTAAAATACTTATAGGCTTCAGAGAGAGAGAATAAAAGGGTAAAGACAGCCCTTTAAGAAAGAGAAATAGAAATAATTTTTTTAAAAAAAGGGCCACATAAAGATGGCAGATAAACAGAGAGTCTGGATTATGCTTATTTTGTTTTCTTTTAATTTTTTACCTTTTAATGAGCTAACTGCAGAAAGACAATTGATTGCTAAGGCTGCTAAGTTAAACAAATACATATACTTTAAAGATATCTTGACTTTGAAATCTGTTTATAAGAATATGTTACTTGGGAAAAGAGTTTCTGCTTTTGTCTGCACAGAAGATCAAAACCTGTGGATTGGTTCTAGGTAAATGTGGTTCCATTTGCCAAGGCCACCTGAAATTATCTGATGGGAAGATCAGCTTCCAAGTTGGCCAGTTGAGATGATCCAGCTTCAAAACCCCATGAGATCAAGGTCCTTTGATAGCAGGAAGCAGTAAAAGAAAGAAAGCTACGTCCAATTTCCTCAAAATATTACTTATCAGTGTTTGTTTTCATTATAAATGGTTAATGGTCATTGTCAATCTCTTTTAAAAAAAGAAAGAAAAGGGGAGGACGATATGATATAGGAATGATTAGAAAAGATAAGTGGATTTTGGTTTATTGATATAAACTTAAGGTCAATTTTGTTATGCTGTATGTATTTTTTCTACTCCTGATTAAGATATGATGCTGATGTAACTCATTTAAAATTGTAATATGTAATTGAGAAATGCAGATTAATTGTCATGTATGATAACCAAACTTACAGTCATGTTAGTTAGGTTTTTCTAGGTATACAAAGATATATTTCAATTAGATATGTAGTCTTCAAACACTTCCAAGACATGTAGAATATGACATTTAAAATAGTTTAAGAAATTAGACTTTTCTGGAAAGTGAGACAGGTCTGCTCCTGGCAGCACCAATATATTTCAGGAAAATGATGGACATTGAAGAAACTTCATGTGGAATTTACTTTGTGGCAACAGTTAGTCACTGGACAAGAAACTGTTCTGATATTGACTGCTTAACAGTATGCTGTATAAACTGGACATGCTGGTTCTACAGGAAAGTAACCTCCAAACTGTGGCAGAACAAGCCAAGATGGACCTTCAGGTTCCTGCTTTGCAGAAAACATTGCTAGGTATCTTTCTGGACACAAGAAGAAGTGACTGATGGGCTGTGTCAGATTTCCTGCATTACTGAAAGGTATGACAGAGACTTTGGGCCATAAAAGCTGAAGACTGTTGCCCCAACATTACAAAGGAACTTTGGGTGACTGTCCAGTAAGACAGATGTCATCTCTGTTATATTCTAGACTTTGGAAGTTGCTTGCATGTCCTGTTTATTAGGATAATATTATTTCTTTCTGTGGTCTTTGATGTGGTTGAAGGTTTAATAATTATAGGTATAGTTATTTTTAGTTTAAAAGGTATATTAGATATGAAACTTTAGACTCACAATGATAAGGTAGATAATTTAATATTCTCTTTAATTTTGTGAATACAAATATACTGGATATTGTGACTGTAATTCCTACTTGAGAGTTGTTCTGTTGTAATTTTGCTATATGGAAATTGAAACCTTTCTTTCTAATTAGACAGAAAAGAGGAAATGTGGTGGAATGTTCTCTGTATGTTGTAAATAAAGAACTGTTTTGGTCTATGCACAGTACTGTAGAAGTGGGTGGAGAATCAGAGGGCAGGCAGATAGGAAAAGGGTGGAGTTAAGTCAGTTTCCATCCATCCTTCAAAGAAGAAGCATGTAGGAATCCAGGTGAGCCATGGGCTGGGCCACTTGGTGGGAAGGTTAATAGAAATGGGTTGATTTAAGATGAAAGAGCTAGCTAGTAATGTGCTGGAGACATGAGCCAAACAGTATAAAGGATATAAGCGTGTGATTCATTTCTTTGGGGGACAAAAGCTGCTGTGGACCAGGTTCCAAACCTCTGCCGCAGGTCAGGGTACAAACCTCAGGGCCCTCATGGCCCATGAAAACATTCTACAACAGAATTTATTTCAAATTCTTCTCTTTGGCCTCAAACTTTGAACAAGGGCAAAATCAGCTAAATTCTTCACCAAAATATCACAGGAATTGTATCTAAGCCACATTAATATTCTTATCAGAATGCTCTTGATCCAGGCACCCACAGTTCAAATCACACTCAACACAACTGTCTTCAGTATTTCTACTATGATGGTTTACTTAAGACTCTGTTAAAGCTACAACCTCTTTTCTAATTCACAGTCTCCAGATTCATTCATATTTCTTCAAACAAAAAAGCATATACAGATCTATCAAAGCAATATCTCAATATCTGGTACCAATTTCTATGTTAGTTAGGGTTTCTATTGCTGTGAAGAGACACTATTACTACAGTAATTAAAAAAAAACTGTTAATTGTGGTATAGAGTGAAGAGAGAAAACTTAGCTCAAAAAAACCCCATTTTGCAATTAGCAGCCTTTTTTTTATAAAAAGGTAAAAGAAAGTTTAGTTTCACATTTCTGGTAGGGGGTGCTGCCCAGGTCAGAGAGAAGAATAGTCATGCCTGACCAGTCCTGGGAAAAGAACATGTCCTAAAAGAATAGACCTAGTAGGGTGCCTCCAAAGTCTAAAAGAAGAATAGCTTCCTTTCTGCCCAGCTCTGGGAGATTAGCCAAGACATCTGCCCACTTCTGAGAGAGGAGTAGATTCTTGCTTGCTCAGTTCTGAGAAAAATCAGCCACCCCAGGTTGGGCCCAGGTGGGGTCCATCCAGGTGGGTTGCAAAGATACTCTGGGACAGAAAGAGTCTAAATATGAGCCAATCAGCACCCTGTCTCCTAGCAACCAACTTTGTTATAACTTTTGCCAATAAAACATCCCTTGTAACCAAAGACACCAGCTACTTTTTGCTCTGTTATCACAGAAACTTGAAGTATGTTCCCTGCCTTGCTTATATTTCTGCTGCCAATGAACCGTGCTATTGCATTCTGGACATCTCTGACTTCAATTGTCTCTCTGTGGGTTGAGATTTGGGTATAACATGGAGTTCAGAGTTTTTGTCCATTATTATCATGGATGGAAGCAAGGCAGCATGCAGACAGGCATAGTGCTGGAGAAGTAGCTGAGAGTTTTTACATTTTGACTCTCAGACAACAAGAAATGGTTTATCTCACTGGTGGTGGCTTTAGTATATATGAGAATTCAAAGCTCACCTCTACATCAATACCATTACTCCAACAAGATAACAACTACACCAACAAAACCATACCTCCCAATAATGCCAATCCAATTAGGGGCCATACTTTTTAAACCACTAAAACAGGTAAGTGCCTATCCTACTAAAACCCCATCAGTCTTGTCCAGTATAACCCCAAGTATTCTTTACCTCCTCACCACCATATCCTAGCCCATACCTCTTGTGTAAGTATCTTATACATTACAGGCCAGATTCCTGGAAACTAGATAAGCCATCATCACTCCCAACACCCACTTGATGTGTCCAGCATAATTCCATGAGCCTGTTCCTCTTCATGCCACATTAGCTCAACCCACATGTCTAGAAGAAGCCTCCCAAACCCAGAGGTCAGGGTAGAATTCTGAATCCTAGGTTAGATCATGCCCAACCCTACCTGTGCCTACTTCTTTTTGGTACCATATCCTGGTCCTCCACTTTGGCAGAGACATCCTCTTTCAACAGAAGCAAGGCCAGCATCCTGAATCACAAATAGTAATGTTTCCAATATCACCTGAGATCACCCAACATAACTCCAACTGCTACTGTCCCTGTCCTAGCCCCATTTTGAGCTATACCTGCCTTTAACCACTTCTCAAGTTCTAGGTGAGCTGCTTATTGTCACAGTGTTCACTGGTGCTGCTGCATGATGTGTAGAAGGAAGCAGCAAGCAGTGGAGTAAAGAGCAGTGAGAAGGAGAAAGAGGCCAGGCTCTGGAGCTCTACTGTCATCTTTATTCCAAGTTTTGAGCCCAATTCTGGCCTGAAGGCACATCTACGATTACTGTCTCTATTACCATGATGCCACACACACAAAAAATAAGAAACAAAACAGCCATGGAGAAAAGGAAGACAAATTAAATGGTTTTGAAAAATTGAGTGAAGAAAGGTAGCTCTTTTCAAAAAAAAAGGAAAAAGAAAATAAACAAAAGAAAGGAAGAACTGAAGAGAGTAGAGAAGTAAGGTAAAGACAAGCAGACAAGCAAGCCATCAGTAAATATAAGACTTGCTTGTAAAGAAGAAACAAAGAACAACAGACAACATAAAGAAGGAAATGTCATAGCCCCAATGCTCCTCTGCCAAAAGGACTGAAAGAACACTACACAGAGAGTCCATCTTACCAAAATACACAGTGTCAGGGGTCCTGTCCAGCACCATGAATAAGGAGAGGGAAATGATCACAACCTCGTTCCAGGCACCAAATGTTGCTGGATCATAACAGATTTTTTTTCCTTAGTGGAGGGGGTGAGAAGGCCTGGAGTCAAGAAAACAGACCCTGGGTGTCAATTAAAAAGCAAAAGACTATTTTAAATATTCAACAATGGGGAAAGTATTATTGTTGAGGTTCTGGCCTGGCCTTTCCAGGCTTGGACCAGAGGTTTGGTTCCATTCTCAGTCCTGTTAAGCCTCAAATAATCATACACATGCTTATATTATTTTATGCTGATTGACCCAGGGCCCAGGCATATAACACATATAACA